>JACXSJ010002068.1:0-57041 GCA_014851325.1 Pentalonia nigronervosa | reverse complement strand
AGTTGAAGTAGGATTTGTTGTAACTGAATGCTTGATTTTGGATGTGGCTGGGGTTTGACCGGTACGGCTATTGCCGCCCGAGGTCGAAGACATTTGAAAACACTAATTAGGAGTAGAATTAATTAAAGACCGAAATTATTTATCAGCGGAACGCACAGTGACAGGACTATACGCTACGACTGCGTGAACACGAATGAATTAATTATTTTAATAGCAATAATATCTTAAAATACCTAGGTACATTTAGTTATGTAGGTTACTAGACTGACAGACTGTCTTCGCTCAGAATCGTTTTTCATGTACAATGATTTATATTATTAAATACAAATTCAATACATCCATCCAAATTTTTAAATTTTTTATATATTTTATTTGTTTTTACTTTAAAATTATTATTTTTCAAATAATTAATTTATCCTAATATTTTAAAAAATGTATTTATTTTATTTTAAAAATTTTTATTTATTTGATTTACGAACCCTACGTCAGTTCAGAGCTTTGCTATGAACCGTAATTGGTTTTGTAATGGGTATAATTTGTATGAACATTAATAAAATGAATGTTTATTTATTAATTTAATGTAAATATTATCAATGCTTGCAATAATAAAATATTTATCAAATAAATTATGTTAATAATAACATGTTATATTTCAAATATAAAATGTATTAATATATATATATTAATGTATAAATATAATAGTATATACTATATAAGTAGAAAATTTAAGCAAATAAATGTAAAATTAAGTATAAATGGATAATGATTTTTCATATTATTATGAGAGCTGTGTGAATCGTATACTCTTGTCCTTGGTACATGCTAATAAATATGCAAAATATAATGTATAGATATTTAAAACAAATTATTGTTTATTATTATTTGAAGTATAATATAATAAATGGTTTTTTACATTTTTCCCTTAACCGTTAGGTTTATTTTCTTTAATGTTAGCGCACAAATTTATTTTAGTTTTTTTCTCTTCTACGTATTTAGTATTTTTTTGAAGTTTAATAGGTGGCTTGCTTGTATTCTTTTTGATGCATTAGTAAATCTAATTCTGTTTTTTCAACACGTTATTGAAGTAAGCAAGCTCAACACTAATATATTTTTTAAACTTTGTTTTTTCAAATTGATAATATGAAAAATCTTTATCCATTTATACTTAATTGTATATTTCTTTTTGGAAGACCTTTATTTGACTATATTTTATACTTATATATTAATATATAATTAATACATTTTATATTTGAAATATGACGTGTTATTATTACCATAATTTATTTGATAGATACTTTATTATTGTAAACATTGATGTTAATATTTACATTTAATTAATTAATAAACGTACATAATTTTTAATGTTCAAACAAATTATATCCATTATAAACTCAACAACGATTCAAAGCGAAACTCTGAACTGGCGGAAGGGTTCGTAATTACGTGCCCGGGCAGGACTAAATTGCTCGGATCATAACACATTTATAGTAGGTGTCGAGTGTACCTCGTAATTGAATAATGAATAGGTAGTTGCAGTATTGGATGTGTTAAATTTGAATTCAACAATAGTCAATAAATGAATGTAGGTATTCAATGGAAAACGATTCTTAGCGGATATATTTTGAATTAATAATAATAATCGAATATCTCTGTACTCAATTATAGATAAACAGGGAAACTCATTTTACTTATATTCTTCCTATTTTAATACGTTATGATCAAGATGACTTTAGGTATGCTAATATATAAAAAAAAAAACTATGTCTGCATGTTGTGCAGTTATTAAAAGAAACTACCTACCCATTAGGCGACTAAAATACTTTACTGCTCGACAATTGTATCGCCTAGCATAGGCACTAATTAAAATATCCACTGGTATATATGTGCTTACATTAAGTATTTGAATAGGTATTTTAACTCAAATACTTTTACTCAATTACTTTACAAAACTGGTAGGTAGTAAAACGTACCTAACTAGTAAGTACCTTGTACCAAATACTATATTTTTTGCTCGTACCTGTATTAGTATAATTCTGAAGTCGATGATGTACGTTAAATAATGATCCATGCAGTTTTTATTTCATTGCCCACCTTTGTATTTTTGATTAGATTTTTAAAACTAAAATTGTGCTACACATATTATATAAAATGATATAACTGCATGTCTATATAGGTATCTATACAGCTAAACAGCATCATACCTATATCAAATGTCATCAATATATCATAATTTAACTATGTTTCTATAAAATATGTACCCATGCAAGCATAGGTAGGTACCTACTTGTATTACCATATTATACACACCCATTTATAATTTTATGCATTAAAAATATGTTTGTAACTTACGACTTGACATTCATTGAGTACATGGTCATTTGTTTAAAACTGGTTTTGATTAGTAATTACATGCATAATATGAAAACAACATTTTTACATTAGACCTTAGTAAGACTTATGAGACCTCATGTAGATGATAGGTCCATCATACTGTTAGTTTAACCGTTCTGTAATACAGTTTACAATTTTACAATTAAAATGATTAAAACTAAGACTCAAACATTTTTTTTAAAACTTAGTTTAATATTTTTTTATTTCAATTATGCAAATGGTAAAAAAAAAATTATGATTTATCATAATATATTTTAATTATGAAATTGTGAATATGTATTGTGTATTAATGTAGTAATATGTGTACCCTATATAAATAGACAATACACTAAAATAGTAAAATATATATAGTATTTAGCATACATAATTTAATAGTTTATTATTTATTTTTCTTTAAGGTTGTGTCAGCAATAAAAAAATGTATACTGAAATTGGATGTACACCTATTTACAGCAATGATTCAAACTCTTGTCCAGTGGCATATGATTGTGGTAAATAATTGTGCTAGATCATAAATTAAGACATATATTATTGTAATATTTAATTTTAATTTTTGTGTAGAAAAAGTGTTTGCAAGACCAAGTAACAAGTGTTATCTTAATGGAAATGTTTATGAGCCAGCTGATAGTCTTTCTAAAATTGATTCAGCATTGAACCCATGTTTTGCAGCCTGCTTTTGTGATCAAAGGACATATAATAAGTATGATGAGTGATGACATTTATATTATTAATTTACCTGTGTTATTTTTAATTTAAAAAAAGTTATAATTTTATCAGCCTTTTTAATATACCCATAATAAGTATAACCCAACCTATGTTACTATTTTAATAGGTGAAAACTTTCAAGTTTTTACTTTTTACTAAAGATAGACAAAAGTATAATTTAAATTTTAAATATTGTGTATATTAAATAATAAGTCTATCTAATACGTATAGGAACTACCATAGTATTATATTAAATCGAAATATACAAATTAGGGTAGTAAGGTTTATTTTAAAGGATGTTCTATATTAGATACCTACTATTATATTTATGCTAACATTTTAAAAAAAGTTCCTTAAAATATAGGTATCTACCTCACCCAGTTTATATTGTAATAACTAAGGTTGTGAATTTAATGCAGTAAAATTTAAAAATGAATTTAAAATATTAAAAAATGCATAAAAAATCAAAATTTATAATGTATATAAATTTATCAAGTTGTATTCAGAAAAAAAAACTAAATTTTGATTATTTTTTTATTATAAGACAAAAATTTAAAAAAATTCATAAAATACGTATAAAAATATTAATTATCTAACAGCAATTATCAAAAAAAGTAACTCAAATTATTAATTAACCTTTAAATTCTAAAAATGATCTATAATTTCAAAAATATTATAAAATGCAAAATAAGATTCAAAATTGAATTCATTGGTACTTACCTAATTTAAATTTTTGTTAAGAAATCTATGTTTTACAATAAAAGAATTCATTTTCCTACAAATTCATAGCCCTATAGTAAAGACAGATAAGTTTTATTTCCATTAAAATATTATAATAATAAAAATATATTTAAATTTTAAACATTATTTTTTACTTTTTAAATATGGACATGAATATTAATATAAATTAACATTTTTACAGTAAGACCACAACTAAATTTACATGTGCCAAGGTTGAATGTCCATCATATTTCACAAGACTAAGAGACCCATGTTATTATCAATATAATAAAGATTTATGCTGTGAGGTTAAAAAACACTGTCGTAAGTTAAGTTTACTAAATATTTAAAACTTTACTAAAGTAACAATAATTAAGTATCATAACTTGACATTTGCATAATGTATTATTTTCTTGTTTCTACATAAATTAAATAAACTATAACTATTATAATAATTTAAGTATAATAGAATCGATAATTTTAAATAATTTTTTTTTTAGCTGAAGAAAAGACAATTGATCATGAATGTGTATATGACAATCAGATTTATAAAAATGGTCAACGATTTTATGTTGGTGATTATTTACAATGTGTATGTTCACCAGAATTCAATGGTAAATACATATTTTTAAAAGAATTTTGATAAGAATATTCATGTATATCAAAATACTTTGTATATCAATGTTTGAATTCAAATTATAATCAATTGATTTGAATTGAAACATACAAATTTTTTAATTTAAATGGTGAAGAACATTAAAAAATGGCTAAGACACTAAAAAAATAATTATTGCTTAATTTATTATATTTTTTATGGTTTATTATTAATTTCTTGGTTTTAAAGAGGAAAAAGATGGGTAAGTGGGTATACTGTTCTGCAGTATAGTATCGAGGTATCTAGAGAGATCATCAATAGCGTGTCTAGGGTCAAAATTAAGGACAGGCCTGGTTATAAAAATAATTTGTGCAGTAAATAAATATATTTTAGGTATATTTAAGGGCTTAAATACCAGACCTATCCACTGGACATGCCTTTGGAGATCACTGCAATGGATGTGTTAAATTCAAATTCAATAATATAAAATCATTGTAGGTGTACAATAAACGATTCTGAGTGAAGGTGGTCTGTCAGCTTATATTACTAAGTATATTTTAAGGTATTATTGGTTTTGAACTAATTTATATTACTATTAGACATTACTCATTTGTCATTAATAATACAGCGAGTTGAATTAATTTTTGCCGAAAAATTTTCATTTCTTTTGAAAATGTCAATAGTTTTATTATATGACGTACATACATTGTATAAAACAATATAATATAGTTTAAATGTTTCAAGTACCCATGAATAATATTTTAATTTACAATAAAATAACTAAAATGATTATTCTTTGTTTAAATATCTAATTTTATTCTAATTTGATCTTAAAATATTTAAAATAAAACAATGTAAAAATATTTTTTACATTTTTTAGTTAAATTTTATTAGAAACTTTGTTTTACATTTTTAAACTTTCGCTATAAAAATTGAAAATGTTATAGATTTTTAACTACAATAAAATAATTTGAAATTTTTGAGATTTGAACTTTAAATGCTTATGAAAAAAATCATTATTTTTTTTTGACTGCTATTATAACTAATTTTTTGAAATCTTGTATTAAATTTTCAAGCTTTTTTGTACAAATAAAAAATATACATAAATATTTATAGAAAAAAAACTAGAAAAATTTTAAATTTTAAATATCTGATAAATAGTTCAATTTGAGTCAGGTTTTATGGAATATAGAAAATGCTACAATAAACATTTTGTGAAATTTGCATGTATCAATGAATACATTTTAAGAATTTTATGTTACATCAAAAAAACAAAACTGATTTTGTCAAAAATTGTTTTTGAGTGAAAATTTACATTTCACCTTTTTAGCCTTAAAAAACTATTGAAAATTATCAATTTTAAATTCTTAAAAGTATTCGCTTTTCTACCAGAGAAGATACTGAAATTAAAAATCGAAGACATTTTTTACAAGAAAAGATGTTTACAGATAGAGAAAAAAAACACATACTATTATAAAACCATCCATTGCTTCACTCAGAATCTAGAACTATTGTACCCTAGGCATTTTATCCAGTTGACTTTGGAAAGTTTCTCCTTTTGCTGTGGGAAGAATGTTCAGTTCATATAATATCTGTCCTAGGAGAATAAAACCTCAGATCCATTAAGGTACCTATTGTCTGCTCCTCAGTAGAATAAAATTGGCTTTAAAGTCTAAAACAATTATATAACTCAAAGACTTAATCTCTGACTACCTATATAATCTAGTTAAAAAAATTATTTTCTTGAGATTTTAATATTTATAATTGATCTAGCTACTTAAATAATTTGAGTTTATAATCGTATCAATGTAAAATAAGTTGTAAACATACTATAAAAAAAATTATAATATATCTAATTATATTAAATAAATAAACTATTTACCTATTAATTAAATAGTAAATCGTAAGTATGTAATATAGTAATGTAGATATAAATTGATAAGAATCAAATATATTGATACATATATAAATTCCATTTAGGTTCAATTAGTGATAAATCATGTAGAGAAGTTGGTTGTAATTACGAGATTTTATACATGGAAGATATTTTGATACGAAGTGCTCCTGTTTATTTCGAAAAAGTAGATGGATGTCCTATTGAATGGTTAAATCGTAAGTTATAATTTTCTCTATTATTCATAATTTGCCTGCATATTATTTTTTTATTCTATATTTATATTTTCTAGCTGAATATAATGCTGCAACTGCTGATGAAATAACTTCTACCAGCATGTCTAATAGCTATAAATGCAAATATGGGGATTTAAGTTTTTCAGTAGGTCAAAATATAACGATTGGCCCACAATCAGACTCGGATACATATAAAACAACATGTTCTTGTAATACCCCTCCATTAGTCACTTGCATTAAAGCCAGAAAATAAGAGTATTTAATAATAAAAACATTATAGTATATACTAATTTACAAAGATTGAAAATATAAATAAATATGATAAACTATGCAAGTATAATGATATTGTGAACAATTTTTGTGGGTTTTTAGATGTGTGATTATATAATTCAACAAAACTACTTTATTACAAATATTTGTCTTTTTCTATTTTCTGTTCACCCTTTGCCACCAACTATATGAAGTTGGATATACTTGTCCTAAACTTTGTCCCTATATATGAACTCTGTCCTCCACCTTAGCTATTTTGTTTCCATGTCATTCTCTATTTTGTCTATCCATCTCTTCTTCAGTTTTCCTCACCATTATTTTCCTCTACATTTATTTCTGTAGTTATTCATTCTGCATCCGAGTCATAGCATGATAGAACCATTTTAA
The DNA here is from genome assembly GCA_014851325.1 of Pentalonia nigronervosa. Taxonomy (NCBI): domain Eukaryota; kingdom Metazoa; phylum Arthropoda; class Insecta; order Hemiptera; family Aphididae; genus Pentalonia; species Pentalonia nigronervosa. The sequence continues at coordinate 49,843 of JACXSJ010002068.1, read as the reverse complement.
CCAATTTCCCCTCAGTTTGTCTACAACTGATGCTACTCCTATATAACCCTCCAATGAATTTATTTCTTAATTCTATCTTCTGTAGTCACTCCATACATTATTATCTCTATTCTCTACTACACTCGCATTTTGTTCTGTTTTATTGTCCATAGCCCAACATCTTGATCTATACAATATGATTGGGAATTTAGGAAGTTGAGGAGATTTTATAATCCCTATCTGTAAAATTCTGGATATACCACTGGATTTACTACTTTATTAAAATATATGATATTTACAGTAGCCACAGAAAAATCTTTATTTGTACTTAACCCAATGTCTGCAAATACACTTTGTTTAGAGGTCAAATTTGAATAAAATAACAAATAAAGCACTCTTAATTAATTCTTTATTTTATATTTTTCTCATAATTAATTAAGTAATGCTGAAATACATATGAACACATATAATAAGATATGAGAAATATATTATATTTATTATTGAAAAATGCAATAGCAAATGTTCAGTAAAGCAATTAAAAGTGTTATGTTGTTATATCTAAATAGGTAAGTGTATATTAAAAACTAATAAGGAACCCTACTTGTGAATTATTGCACTAAATAATAAAAATACAAATAAATTTTTACGGAGTGTAAACACATCTGTAAAAAAAGTGCATAAATAAATTGCACATTAGTTATAATAATTTTACTTGAGCCTCTGAGTTACACTTGCAAGTGCAACTGCAAATGCTTGGACGGCTGAAAATGGGTGTTGAAAGTCTAGAGCAAAATTATTGCGGTCAATGCGTCCAAACTGCATAACTTGTATTCCATCATATTCAACTTGAAAATTTTTGGCAGATTCTTGAGTAACACGACCTCCAAAGTCTAACTGATAAACTTGAGTTACATCGTTCCATATAGGCGCTTTGTTTTGCATAACAAATTGCTGTCTTTTGGTACACATTTCAATCTAAAATTAAAGAAAAAAAAAATATTATCCATGTTTAAATTCAGTTTAATTTAGCTATCATATCAAGTTAATTACTTTATTCTTTATTTGAGATTTTTGAAATGTTTCTAAATTTTGAAAATCTGGTTCGATTTGAGTTCTAAGGACTTTACGAAAAAATAAGGGAGAGTTCATTAATCGTTTCCTAGAAACAAACAAGAATTAATATTATTAAATTATTTAAATTTAAAACACAAAAATCATTAATAAGTAATAACCATATAATTATTTTACCTTATAGGTGATGATAAACCACTTTTCTTTTTAGCTGCAACTGGACTAGATGGTAAACTGTGAGCAAATGTCTCTGAAGCCTTAGAATCTTCGACCACCCTGGACACAGCAATTTTTGGATTTGATGATCCAACACTACAACTACGTCGCCTTTGAAGTTGTTTTGGTGTTGGAGAATCATCTTCTATTGATTGCCCATCCCCAACAATAGATAGTGTCATTTGACGAGGTTGTAAATGTAAAATGGATGTGCGGTACGATACTCTCCCTAATTTTTGAGTCAAATCATCACACAGCCCACGAATATGGAATTCAGTACCCCAAACATTTGCTGTAACTTCTGCCAAACGATAGTCCTACACAATAATAAATATACAATGTTTATAAAATAATCCAACAAGTTTTATATTAATAGTTTATTTAAATACTTCTGGTAACACATCAGTGTAGCAATTTAGTTGTAATTTTCGATTACAACAGGCAGGTCTTGATCTGTGTCTATTTTTCCGATGAAGTTTGGGGCTAGAGCAAGATTCAGGTTCAGAGTCATCCCAACCAAAATTACTATAAGTTATTTGTGCATTAGCATATGTTGTATCTAAAGAAACAATAAATTATAATGTTAACATTATACACATATTTTTATCAATATTAGCAACAGTATATTTTTTATATTATATCAATCATGATAATACAAGCATATGGAAATCTTTATTGATTGAATACAGAATTCATAAATATTAAACTAATATAAATTAGAACTATATATTTTGCATTTACCATCTACTTGCGGATCAAAAATAACAAATTCTGGTCTTAGCATACTAATTCGTTTGCCTTTAAGTAATGGTATAAGACCTCCAAGGTATTCCATATAAAGTACATAACAGACTGGTGGTGTAGTTTCTGGTCCATTAACATGTTGAACGACTGTACAGTAAAGACGATTTTTTGGTGAGCTACTAACAAACTGACGCAATTCTGACAACTTGGGCACTTCGCACTAAACAATATTTTTTATTTATTTAGATATATTTCATAGTATTATAAAAAATAAAAGTTGTATTAAATTATTAATTTGTTTGTTTAATTATAATAATTAAGTAATATTGATCATTTACTCACATAAATAGTAGATGATGAAATAGCAGTTAAAATGTCTTGAATACTAATAGGAAGTATGTCATCTGAAGGGAATAATGATTCATCACACATGCGCAATGCACAAAGTACATATAAAGGAACAACCGAAGCAGACACACATGCAACATGTATTTCTGGTCCTGTTGCTATAAAAATCCTTCTGTCATTGTGTGCCCATGTTACAGCTGTTACTACTGCCTACAATTATAAAAATTATATTATATTAAATTATTTAGAACATAGATGATAATAATAGTATTAAAAATGGGAACTTGCCGAAGATTGAGGCATATTAATGGAATAAACTAATTGACCAGAGGCAGAATAAATTTGTACAATGTTAGTACTTAATCTTCCGGGCCTTGAACCAGCAACACATAATAACTCTTTAGCGTTCGACCACTCCATATAAATAGGACATAAGCCTGTACGTATTAATACTGGGGCAGGATCATCAAAACGTCGCATTAACTGAATAGTACCATTTTTACAACAAAGTGCTAACACATGTTTAAACAAATCTGAAAATATATTACATCCAAACATTTAAAAAAGTTACTTTTACTATTTTTAATAATACATTTTATTCAATATACTCACAATCTGATTTTATTTTGTTTTCATTCATGCAAAACTTTTCACAAGACCAAGACATAGAAGATATACCAGAATCATCTGATAAGTTAACTTGAGATACTGGAGCTCCGTGAATATCCAAAACTTTCATCTGCCCTCTACTGGTTCCAAAATATACCTTAATGCAAAATTATATTATTATTAATATTTAACAAAAATTAATATTTATTAACAATTAAAAAAATTACTTGTTGGTCATCAGGGGACCAAGCACCACATGTAACTGTACCTTCTGGATGTAACATAGAAGACCAGTACCTGTGACCAGTAACTGAGCCAACTAAAACAAACCCATCCTAAACAAATAGATATACATAGTTACGTAGCTGAAAGCATTTAACAATAATACCATAATTAAACGATTATTTATTTATATAATACTGACTTGGTAGCATATTAATGCCAATCGACCATCATGAGACCAACTAAAATAAGTGACTCTTGTATTCCGATCATTGATAAGTTCAACATTCCAACGGCAATCAAACTTAGCCCAAACATTTATAACACCAGAACTATCACATGATGCCAATTTTTGGTATGGTTCGTTCCATTTCACAAGTGCAACCTTTCGATAAAAATATTCACAAAAATTAATTATAAAAAACAAACAAAAATTTAGAAAATAATAAAACATTTCATCTTTCTTGATCAAAAAAAAAAAAAAATGTTAATAACTTGGAGGTCAATTTTATATTCTAGAAAATATGAACTTATAACTTTTAACTTCAATAGTTTTTATAGAGGAATGCTATGTATTAAGCGACAATAGTTAATTTAAGCTATCAAAATATACTTTCATACATCATCAATAATGACTCATAGAACAATATATTTTTTTTTTATAAATTAAATTAGTAAAACTTGATTCAGTAGGTATCTTTGTTAACTTTAAAAACAATTTATTGAAATTCTTCCAAACCTTACAAATTATTTTTGTTTTATTATTCCCCTTCAATATTAATTTTTGAAGATTAGTAAATTAAAATAATTAAAAATCAAGAAAGTGATGTAAATATATATTAAAACTGTTTATACTTACCAATAATCAAATGAGAAAACCCCAAATCAATAATAATAAAAAAAAAGTGCAGTATTCAAATGTAATATAAAATTGCTGTAAAACTAAAAATAAAAAAAAAAGATAAAAAATAAAATGTAAAAATAACTAAATTACTTATAAATTTTAAAATATAATAAATAATATATTTAAATAAAATAATAAAAATATTTCATTGCATGTGTAAAAAAATAAAAGTTATAAATGTAATTAAGGAAAAAGATAAATGTTATGATACCTTAGCATGATGATTTCTCAAGTTGTAATTAGTGCGAAGAGGTAATCTTTCACTGTTTAGTCCACTATTTGTTGGTATAGAAGTAAACGTAACACCAACAACCCCTTGAGAATTGCCTGTAGCCAACCATCCTTGTTTATAGTAATTACGTCCATCCAAATTCCATCCTACTTCCTAAAATTATATTTAGTGAAATTATAAATCTAAATTTTATTAACTTTAAACATAATATAATAAAAACAATTTAACCTTCTAGTTTCCAATATTGAATATAATATAAAGTATAGATGTTCTGCATACAAGCTTTACATACGTTACAAGCTTTTTTAACCCAAAAAATATACATGTAATGTATAAGCATATACCTCCCTTTTTTATACCTAGTAATTAATCTAATGAGCCACTAAGGTGTATTTAGAGTAATATCAATAAAAACCTGAAACTCTTATTTTATTGTTTAGTGTTGTAAATTATTTTTGTTTTAATGTTAAATCATTAACTATTTGTTATAGGTATAATTTTCTTCTTATTGTTAACAGTTGCAACTATCTTAATGTTGTTGTAATTTAAACTGCATTATTCAAGGGTTAAACCTGTATAAATTATAAATAAATATAAAATATTTATATTGTATAGCTAGAATTAGTTGTACTCATTATAATATGGATGGCACTTCTGTGATAAATTTTCACTAATTTTATAAGTCTACTAAACTTACAGGACTGCTATATTATGTTTACGTGTATATATTTATTAATGGTAAATAATTAGAGGAATAAAAAGAACATCACCTCCTTTCACATTTACAATGAATTTTTTGACACAATAGGTAACAAAATATACTCATTACATTTTGTCTTATAAACAATTTACTCCATGTTACACCAATGGTTTTTTATGTAAACAGTTTTATTAATCATAGGTGGGAAATATATATACTAAGAATATAAAATAAAATTATAATTTATTGTAAATATTCAAATAAATACAAGATACATAAAAAAATAACATAATAAAGAAGTTAGGAATTATTAGTTTAATTTAGAAGTTAAAGCCATCTAAACTTTTCAAATTAATAAGTTATTATTTGTTACTATAGACACAAATATTGCAATGATAAAAAGCTGGAAATAGGTATTCACTGCATAGCATTAGCATTATTGTAAAATAGGTAAATTAAGTTTTAAATAAGCATTCAGCTTAACATCTAAAGTATGACGATGCCATAGTTACTCTAGGGAACATTTCTTCTTTCCCAGTAAGTCCCTTTAGGCAAAAATTTAAAAAAATCTATATATATATTTTATGCCTTGGGTTAAATACTTTTGCTTATGAGGGTTTAGAAGCTGAGCTTTCATTCTAAATTAAGCAATAGCACGCTATTTGTTTGAAGATGTAATACATGCATCTAGGAAAAGATAGGTAAATCTACAAATTTAAACCAGCAACAACTTTTAAACAATGACCTATTATCCTATTGATTGCAATATTGAAATAATTAGTATGTTAAATAACACCAATTTTACAAAAATGTGTCTGAAAATTGTATTTGTCCCACCAATTTTGTTGAGATCTTATTAATTCTTAAAAACACAGTAATAATAACAATATAAATAGGTTAGTATTAAGAAATCATTTTTTTTTTACCTAACACAAAAACCAAAAAAAAAATGTCATTAATGTTGGTTTAAATATCAATATACATTTTCTAGAACACACAATCATTACAATTAATAATTTAAAACATACTTCTGCATTATCTGGAACTCTTCCCATCCAGGACAATGACAATATGTCACTGTCACATTTTGTGTTAGTTTTCTTCTCAAACCTAATATGCATTTTAATATATAATCTCAGATACTCAGAAACATCATCATTTTAGTGAATGTAGTGTACGGTCGTGGTAGTTGAAATACGCAATTCGTTTAATTATTAACGAAAATGTATGAACTCTACAGTCTACACAATTAATATTATAACAGTATTTACTATAATAATACCAGTGCTCAGAAAAAATATAAAAAGGTAATTCATAAAATTATTGATTATAGATAACACTATAGTACCTAGTTTGTAAGGTAAGTTTGTGATTACAAGACAAGGTGAATATATCCATTAAAAATCCACCTTGGTTTTAGGTAACCACAAACCATTTGGTCAACGACCGCGGGACGGGTTACGCTGATTTTGAGGTTATCATATTTATTCAAAAATCCAAATACTAATTACATTTTTTATCAAGTTACTTTAATTTAAAGTTTAAACTTATAAAAACAAGTTGTGTTCATACTGTATTTCCAGAAGTTTCTATCAATCGACACTAGCCCTGAGCTCATGCAAACTTCTAACATCTAAGTGGTAACTGATTACAGCAAAGTTAATTTTTACAATTTATTATTTTGAAATTTTCATCTTACACTGATAATAATCTATCTATAATATACCTATTTCAGAATTTTTATGTAATCAACTGACGAATAACAGATATCTATTGAAATTATTAGTGTCAGTGTTATAATTAATTAAGATTCAGTGAAATGTTGCAACGCATCTGCCAAGCTGGTTTGAAAAAGCCGCTTATGTTTGATCGTCGATTTGTACGATATGCTAGTGCAATAATTTGGAATAATGATAGATCAGCATTGGTTCAGAAGAACCATACATCTAATCGTCTTTGTGTTGTTTCCACTATTAATGTTCCAGTACGTCATAGAAGGTTTGACAATAAAAAAGAAAATGATAATCCAGAAGAAGTAGAAGAATCTCAGACTGTTAGAGCTGTCTATGACATTAAGTCCAATCCAGATACCTCAATTGCAACTATTCAAGTGCCAGATGAATTGCCTTTTCTACCGTTAGTCACAATAGCAAAACCACCTTTATATCCTAGATTGTTTAGAATTGTTGAGGTTAGTATAAAATATATCTCTGTAGATAATATTTTAGAATATGATAGACATTTTCTTTCACAGATAAGTGATCCTAAATTGATTGCATTGATCAAAAGAAAAAAAGCTTTAAATCAACCTTTTATTGGTCTTTTCATGAGAAAAAACATTGATACGTAAGTGTAATTGTTGCATATTATTAATCGATTCATATATTATATTGTATATTTGTATATATATATATATTTTAGAATTCCAGATAATATTGTTACAAATATTGATGAAGTATATAGTGTTGGGTCACTTGGTAGAATAAATGAAATGCGTGAATTTGGAAATAAATTGCATATGCTCATACAATGTTTTAGGCGTATTAAACTGACCAAGCCACTTTTTGAAGATCAAGATATTGATAAAAGTAATGTTTATGCTTATTCTTGTATAACTAAAAAATATATCGCTCAAATAATTTAGTAAACTTACTTTCATCAAATTACCAATATGACATTTAAAAATATATTACTATTAAATATAAAAGATAATTTTTTAATTAAATTCACTATATAAATAATTTTCACTATTTTATATTTCAATAGTTTTTTTATGTATTTATATATTAAAAATTAAACACGAATAATATAAATTAGCGATCATAAAGCCTACACTGCTACCTTGTTTAGGTTAGTTGTATAATTGTCTTCAGTTATAACTAAAGAACCTTTGTATTCAAATGCAGATCTAGAAATTTATTTTATTAATTTATTTATTTAGCATACATTTTGAGCATTTTCCCAATTTACAATGAATATATTATAATATAATTAAAATTACAAGTATGATATAACAATGAGTATAATACTTGGTTAGGTTTAAGAAATAGTAAAGAAGGGACAGAATTAGTAATAAACATACAGTGGAAATCTGAAATAGTGAGGCAGTATGCTACGTTTTTTCCAGAAAATACAATTATAATAATTTTAGTACATAATAGATTATAGATGAGATTTAATAACAATATCAACATTTTTATGTATATTTTAAATTCATAGATTTTAATTTTGAAGAAGTATGAACTATTCATTATAAAAACTAATACAAAATATATCATACTTCCAAAAGATAGAGCTAAAGCTCCTTATTCCCCCTCTTAGATCTGTGCTTATTTATATTTTTATTTTCGTATTCCTCATCAATCCATCTTCTAACATTTTGAATATAATTTTCTTTAAGTTTTTAGTTCTCTTTTAGTACTTTTAAGATAAGTTCCATGATATTATGTAAATCTCAAGACTGATTAATATTTTTGGAAATCAGCTTGTTATAAACATGGAAATTAAAACTCAATTTAATAATTATTAATGACAATTGTGACAACATGTAGCCCAGGGAAGTGCTATTATATCATAATATGCTATTTGGTTTAACCTATTAATAATTTAACTGCTAAAATTGAAACAGTAACAAATAATTTCTCAAAATCCTGTTAATATTTTATCAATAATTATTTAATATTATGTTAATCATTTATAGTTACTAGTGATTTGACCAAACGTAATAAAAAACAATCTCGTAATAAAGGATCTTTAAATACACCTGAAATAGAGCCAATTCCTGAAACAGAAAAAACTCAGGAACAAGTGCTTATGATTGAAGTAGAAAATCTAAAAGATGAACCTTATGATAAAACAATGGAAATTAAAGTATGTCTATAGTATACACTATTTTTATTATGTTTTTATATCAAAACAATTTAATTTATTTTTTGTCTGTCTTAGGCATTATCCCAAGAAATAATCAAAACTATTCAATCAATTATCAGCATAAATCCCATATATAAAGAAATATTACATCCAATGTTGCAACATGGAAATGTATCAGACGATCCTTCATATTTATCTGACATTGCAGCTGCTATAGCTGATTGTGAGACTCACGAATATCAAGAAATTTTAGAAGAAATTAATGTATGTACATTACATTTAATTTTATATTATTTATTTAAAAATCAAATACAATGTTTATAGTAATATAAAAAACTGAAAATAGAATATTTGCGATCTATCAAAAATGTTTTTAACTCTGAAATGTCAATATTTATGTTTAACATACAATTTAAACATGCCTGTAGAAATATGAAAAAAAATATCTTTAAGCAAGCATAACTTTTTAGGGGCTTTACAACTCATAAAAAAAGTTTATATATTTTTTAATTATTTTCAGAGTACAAGTTTAAATTTTGTAATTATTGGCATACTAATGAAAATGTTACAATTGTGCACAGTGGTGTACGTTTTTGAGCATGTTCCTTGATCAAAATGGGTAGAGGGTTGGTCTTATGTATAAGACTGTATATTAGTGAGTTTGAAGTAATAAACTAATAACTAATAAAAATGTAATGCATTTAACTTACTATACAATCTAATAAAGTGTAGGTTATAGTGTACTACTAGGCCCATAATATAACTAACAAACAATAAGTTATATTATATTCCTAAATTCTAGAATTTATAGATAACTATTAACTTTTTATTTAGTATCTACTATAACATATATCCTATTTAGTATTTCGTCTAAATTTGGTATATTCTACATTTAACATTTTTGAAAACATGATATAAAATTTTTATGCAATTATATTATATTATTATAGTCTGAATGAGAGTGTTTGAATGCAATAAAATTTTAAAACTAGTAACAAAGTTTAGTTATTATATTATTACTCTACTAACTATCAATGAAGTAGACCTATTCAAAATATTCAGTTATTTATATGTAATTTGTGATTAAAATAATAATTTCAGTTTGAATAAGAAAAAAAAAACTAAAAATATTACTAATCTAATCAATGGTCATAATGAGGTAGTGGTGGTAGATATAAACAATTTCTAGGTCTCACGTAAAAAATATTCTACTTGCCACGGTTTATGCATTTTAGGTTAGAGGTGATAGCATGCCTAAATTATAAGAATTAAATTTATAGATTTTTTTATAAGCATATAAGTGAAAATTAATTTTCTTATAAACTAAACGACATACTGAAAATTATGTTTAAAATGTTTTAAATTATTATTGTATGTTTAAAAGTATAATACTGCAATATTCTTTACTATGCAATTTTCAATAAAATAATATTTTTACCTATTATTATTATTTAACTGGTTATTGAAAAGTATGTCATTCAAATTTATTAATTTTTTAGTTATAATTAAATAAACTTTGAAATTTAGGATTAATAAGTTTTTATTTTAACTTATATTATAATTGTAATATTTAATATTATTGTAATACTGTTATTGATCCTCTATGCATTTTTAAAATTAATTTCAGGTTCCCAAACGTCTTTTACTTGCACTTGGTTGTATGAAAAAACTTTTAGAACTTAGTGAAATTCAAATAAAAATTAGTAAAGAAGTCGATGAGAAAGTAAAACAACAGCATCGTAAATTTATTCTTCAAGAACAACTCAAAGTAATAAAAAAAGAGCTTGGCCTTGAGAAAGACGATAAAGATTCAATTGTGGAAAAGTTCAAAGATAGAATAAAAGTATATTTCTAATTATTTTTATTATATTGTGTTAGTTAATTTTTTAGTATATTATTCAATAATTGTACCAATTGTTAAATTGAATCAAATATTTAAAAAAGTTAAATTAATGTAATTCAATCATACTCAAAATATGTATTAAAAAATGATTTTTTTTAAAGGACAAACAAGTACCAATTAAAGTTATGGAAGTTATTGAAGAAGAATTAACTAAACTATCATTTCTGGAACAGCATTCATCAGAATTTAAGTAAGCAATTTTTTTTATATTTAATATGAATTATTTTTGCTAGATATATAATTTAGTTATAGCTTCTAAACATTTAATTGTTAAGTTAATTATAAATCTGAATTTTTAAATTATATTTTTTTAGTGTTACAAGAAATTATCTAGATTGGCTAACACAATTACCATGGGGTACAACAAGTGATGAAAATTTTGATTTAAAGGGGGCTACAACTATTTTAGATGAAGATCATTATGGAATGGAAGAGGTAAAAAAACGAATTCTTGAATTTATTGCAGTAAGCAAATTAAAAGGTTCAACTCATGGGAAAATTCTTTGTTTCCATGGACCACCTGGTGTTGGAAAAACAAGTATAGCAAAATCAATTGCCCGAGCTTTAAATCGAGAAGTAATTTAAATTATAACAGTTTATTCATTTATATTTCAAAATAATATATATATTTTTATATAGTACTTTAGATTTAGTGTTGGTGGTATGACTGATGTGGCTGAAATAAAAGGTCATCGTAGGACATATGTAGGTGCCATGCCAGGTAAAATGATTCAATGTCTAAAAAAAACTTCAACTGAAAATCCATTAGTATTAATTGATGAAGTTGATAAAATTGGAAGGTAATAAAGCTACAATATCATTGTATAAATTATAAGTATTAAAATTTAATTATTATTTTGTTTTGTTAGAGGACATCAAGGTGATCCATCATCTGCACTATTAGAAATGCTTGATCCTGAACAAAATGCTAATTTCTTAGACCATTATTTGGATGTGTCAGTGGACTTATCAAAAGTACTATTTATTTGTACTGCTAATGTAATCAACACAATTCCAGAACCCCTTCGTGACCGTATGGAACTTATAGACGTGTCTGGATATGTAGCAGAAGAAAAAATGGCTATTGCAAAACAATATTTAATTCCTCAAGGGCTTAAGTCTACAGGCCTGAAAAAAGAACAAGTAAAATATATTTATAATACATTTATTAATACATGCATTTTAATGTATAAATAATATGTATTTATAGATAGAAATTGCAGACGAAAGCCTATCTACTCTTATTAAATCATATTGTCGTGAAAGTGGTGTACGTAATCTTCAAAAACATGTTGAAAAGGTACTTTTATTATATAAGTTATAAATAACTTGTTTCTTTTAAAATTAAAATAATTTTTCACTTACGTTTTTTTTTTTTAATTTACACGTGTATTTAATAGATGTTACGAAAGGTTGCATTGAAAATAGTTGAAGGCGAATCAGAAAAAATAATTATAAGCAGTGATAAATTATATGATTTTGTTGGAAATCCGGTATTTACCAAAAATCGAATGTATGAAGATCCGATGCCTGGAGTCGTTATGGGATTGGCATGGACTGCCATGGGTTAGTTGGATAGATTTTATTGGTTAGTTTTATAATATAATAATACATTTATTGCAGGTGGCGCTTTGATGTATATTGAAACTGAGTGGACAAAAGACCCAATAACAATTACTGACAAGGATAAAGCTATTGGCAACATTATATTAACTGGTCGCTTAGGTGAAACTATGCAAGAATCAGCAAAAACTGCATATACTGTGGCGAAACGATTTTTAAGTGAACTCGATCCACAAAACCAATCACTGTTGACTGTAAACGTACATCTTCATGTTCCTGAAGTAAATATTATCTCTAAGCTGTAGAAAATAGATTAAATAGACTGATTATAACATTAAATATAAATGTGACTACTTGAGTTTTAGAACTACATGTATTGTTAGTTATACAGTGTACTACTATAAATTTAAATATAAGTTTTATATAGTTTGTTTTTACCATGGATTAAACATACATTAATCTATGCTTCTACTCACTACAATTTTATTTTATTGATTTTCTATGAATCGGGTTTACTTAGTTGAGTTACTTTTATTATTATCATAAATAGTTTAAAATTTTTATTGTAATTATTAATATTAATATAGGGTGCTACACCAAAAGATGGACCCAGTGCTGGATGTACAATTGTTACTGCCTTGTTATCATTGGCTTTAAACATTCCTATTCGTAACAATGTCGCTATGACTGGAGAAATATCTCTTAAAGGAAAAGTTATGCCGGTAGGAGGTATTAAAGAAAAAACAATTGCTGTAAGTAATAAACAATTTGTTACATTTTGTGTAAAATGTGAAATTATTTTTTATTTTTTAGGCTAAAAGAGAAAATGTTAATTGTTTGATACTACCTGATGAAAATAAAAAAGATTTTAATGAGCTTCCAAAGTTTATAACTGATGGGATTGAAGTGCATTTTGTTTCATACTATAAAGATATTTTTAAAATAGTTTTTGAAAACAAATAATACTATTCCTATTTTTTAAGTTTTTTAATTTATAATTGTATTTTTGTTAAATCATATTTGTATATAAAATATACCTAGTATTTTTTTAAACAAAATTAAAAATGTTGTAAAATTGTTATTTTATCTTGTGACTTCTTTTCAGGAAGTTGGACTATTAAAAACTATATAGTTTACTTTAGACATCAGGATTGGATAGACAAGTCTATTTTATTATGCTCGCAGATGTAACTTTTGATCCAAAGAAAATATGGCTATCCCACATCTACCCAATATGTAGTCTATTACACAAATTGTATTAAATTTAGTAACTTCACATGAAATAAATAATAAATTAAAAATACTATTTTGATTTTAAAAATTAAGAAAATAAAAATAATTCACATAATTAGTAATTACTATTAATTCACTGGATTCTTTTGTTAAAACTAAAAAGTATACTATAAAATTAATTTACCATCATTTTAAAAGATTGATTATTATCTAATAGTATTATAATTAGAGTAACTTGTTATAATAAACCAACTAAACTTATGTTACTTTTAATAGCATTGATTGTATAATATTTACATTGGGAGATAGAAAGATAAAGTGGTCTGTATAAAATATATAATATTATAGCTATAGTAGAACACTGCAACACAAAACAGTGTAAGCCACAACCTAATGTGAAAGACAGCTGAAAATGTTAGCCACGTTGGTTTTTTTAGACACTTGTTTGTGTGCTGTGTATTCACCCATTTAGGAATTATTTTTTATAATAAAAATATTTTACTTTAAAATGTTTATTTTGAACATAAGCTAAATGACTTCTATTGTATTTAAAGTGTATGTGTATTTGATGATGTATTGGTATGTATACACTGTGTACACGTCAATGGATTTTCTAGTTTCAGTGTACACCCAATGTAAAATATAATTTTACAGGTATACACTACTAAAATAACTCAAAATCCAAATAAGACTTATTTAATAGTTCATAGGAAAAATTGATATATTTTAATGAATTATTTATTAGTATACACTGTTTTATGTATTTAAAAATATGTATATTGAAATACAAAAAATCTTTGTGGAAAATTCTAAAGATCGTATATTAATATTATTATTTAACATATTTTTTATTTTATATTTATTGTTATTGAGGTTTACTTATTTATTAATTTATTATAAAACTGAATAGTTATAATACTTAGAAAAAATTTAATTTAAAAATCGTTCATTGTTTATAATTTTGAATATTGTGATAACATAATGTTGAAACAAAAATATGTGATATTATATGATGACAAAGTTTGCCGAACAAGTGGACACTGATACTTGGCATTTAATTTTATAGTAATACATTAAAAGTTATAAACATACAAGGAATTAAGTTATTTTTTTCTAGCATATCAATAATTAGTATGCATATTTTATTACTATGCATGTCCATTAATATATTCACCAATACACCACTTTGTAGTAAATGGACATTTCTTGCCCCATTTTTTTTAAAGTTAACTATTTAATAATATTATATTATTTATTATTTAATATAAAAAAAATTTTTTTTTAAATAAAATATAATAAATTATAGAAGAATATATTTTTGATTAATTGATCTACTTGAAACAATGAAAATTACAATTAAAATAATTAAAAAAAAATAAGATTATATATAAAAAATAAAAGATTGTCTAAATAAAATGTAATTAATGATTAATAAAAATTACTAAAAATGATACTTGTAAAAAATCTTTGATTTGTGATTCTTTTGTTATTTCTTAACACATATTTCTTAGCTTTTGTTAAAACTGTTAAAATTATTTTCTTGATACGAGTGGTTCAGTTGACCAAAAATATGCATCTATAATTTATTATATTTATTAAAATATTTAAAAATATTAGACAATAGGCAAAAAAATTATTTCATATTAAATAATAATATAATATTATTAAATAGTTAACTTTAAAAAAACTGGTGGGAAAACGTCGGCATCAAAAATACATCAGTGGGGAGGAATGTTCTACTACACCGAAAACAGTCTGGGGGAAATGCCCGCCATTTCAATTGTGTATCTGAATAATAAATAAGGCACATCAATAGCTATGGCCTATAGCTCAATATAATGAGGTGTTATTATCGTGACTATAATATACTTTCGTAACAATAAATAAATAATAATATACAATAAATCGTTAAAAGCATATTGCTTTTGATTCGAGGTTTTTAATTGAGCGGCAATTAATAAAACAAACATAGAAAAAAAAAAACGAATTATATGAACACCTACTCAAAATATTCAAAAATACGTGTTGGATTTATCGAGAACAGCTGAGTTACGGTAATTATCACCGAGTCTTATTGTATTGATAAAATATTGCCGCCAAAATATCAAGGTCATCGCAATCATTTGTGGATCTATTCTCTACACTCTACGTGAGTCTACGCAGTACTCGCTACACAGTCTTCGCTTTCGCGGTTTACCCTACCACGGTGTTATATAGTAATTAGTAAATACTTAATCAGATACTAAATACAAGTTACAATTAACTGTACTACTTAGTAAACCATTTGCAAAAATACATCTAATAATTTCGTCTACGTTTATAACTAGAGGATAACTTAATCACCTATATGACCTATTGTATTTTCACAACAATTTTATAAAATAATTCTACTCTACATCAACGATCATGAAATTGGTGATCCCTGAGATTTCTTGGCACAATCGTGACCCAGTGCTTAGTGTTCATTTTCAACCCGTTGCCGAAGATGGATTCTATCGACTGGCTACAGGTGGATCGGATTCTCACGTTTTTGTAAATAATTATATTATTTGTAACTTTATATTGATTACTATTTGTATATGTGCGACAATGTTTTAGATATGGCGAATCAAAGTAGATGGTTCGAATGTAACCGTTGAATTTGCAGCCGATTTGACTAAGCATCAGAAGGCAGTAAATACTGTACGTTTTTCACCCAACGGACAATGGTTAGCCACTGGCGATGATGGTAAATTAATTGTTTAATATTTCTTTATTGAGAAAACTTAACTTTTTTCTTACAGAATCTGTTATTGTCTTGTGGAAATTCAAACCCGTAAATGGTCCTGATCAGCGACCCGATCTGTTGGAAGACGATGAATCAAAAAATCTCGAAAAGTGGGTTTGTTATTGTGTGTTGAGAGGCCATCTTGAAGATGTTTATGATTTATCTTGGTCCCCGGATTCTAAACGACTTATATCTGGTGGTGTTGATAATAAGGCAATTATTTGGGATGTTGAAAATGGTAATAATTTTATTTAGTATTACAAATTAATTGAACTTTTATCAATATCTTTAGATTTTTAAATCAAAATTAAAATTGAAATTTTTAGGACGCTATAAAGCAATACTTGATGATCATAAAGGTTTTGTACAAGGAGTTGCTTGGGATCCCTTAAATGAGTATGCTGCTACACTAAGTAGTGACAGGTAAATAGATGGTACATATTATTTCAATATTCTGTATTAATTTGTTCTTTATTACAATTTGTAGAACTCTAAGAGTGTTTAATACAAAAAATTGTAAATTATTCAATAAATGTGATAAGTGTGTACCTTTGGGAAAAAAAGGAGATGGTGAAGAAATAAAAATTAGACTATTCCATGATGATACACTGAAATCTTTTTTCCGACGCATTTCGTTTTCCCCTGATGGTCAAATTTTAGTAACTTCATCTGGTATTATGGAAACAATTGACGAGGAAAACAAAAACAAATACACCACTAACGTTAGTTATGTATTTGCCAGAAAATCATTTACCAAGCCTGTACTGTTTGTACCATCTCTTGACCAATATTCAGTTGCTGTTCAGTTTTCACCAGTTTTATATGAACTTAAAGAAGAGACAAAATCAATATTTGATTTACCATACCGAATGATATATGCTATAGCAACAAATTCAAGTATTTTATTGATGGATACCCAACACGCAGCTCCATTTGCTTATATTGGTGATATACATTATACTCGTTTAACGGACCTATCGTGGTAAGAATATTTTAAAGTACCCAAGTATTTGAAATGTACATTTTATTACTTTATAATTTATGTTATGCATTATACAATTTTATGTTTATCAGGTCTTCCGATGGACAGTTACTCATAGTATCTTCATCAGATGGATTTTGTTCAATAATAAGCTTCACGAAAGAAGAATTAGGTATAATGTACAAGGATAACACAAAAGTTGAACCAATGGAAATAGTCCAAGAAGATACTAAAGATAAAGAACTTCAGATTATAATTGATCCATTGCAAATAGAACAAAAAGAAGAAAAACAAATTGTTGATTGTTCTGAAGCTCCTACGAAGAAAAGAGTACAATTGGTCACACTTTCTAGTCCTAAAAATAATAAATATTTAAACAAGTAACAGTGTGGTTTTATATTTTGTATTTTTTTTTTATTTATTTTTTATTATTTATGTGAGATTAAACATTTTTTATATATATATATATACATTAATCTTCATCGTCAAATGTTATTTTCTTTCCTTCAAATTTGGCCAATGATTTTTGTTTACGTTTTGCTTCCCATGACGGATGTAATGCTGTATCAACAAATTCCTCAACTTGTTGCTGCCTTCTTTCTCTCCGGTTACTAATGCTGTTTTGTTTACCAAAAACCATTTTTTTACCTTTACTAAAAAATTCTTTAATTGGTTTTTGATATTCTACTTTTTTGTGTTCCTCAACGTCTCTTTTAATTGTTGGTGGCGGTTTGTATACAGACATGTAATCCTTATTGTCAGCAGTCATGAAAAATGAATCAACAGTTTCACAAACTGGTTTGATTTCATTTACTGTGTTTCTTTTTTTTTTATAGTCTTCTTTATTTGAAACACTCTGTACGGCTTTTCTTTTTGAAGCATTTTTATCAAGGTTTACATCAGTATTGTCAAGAATTTCATTAGTAGACAAATGTAAGTTTTTTTTTGGTAGTTTCGTGTTTAAAACATTAATTTTTATTGGTGAATAATGTAAGCTTTTGTCTGATGTACTTAGGCATTCCTCTTTGTTTTTAGTGATAACTTTATTGTTAGAGATTAAAAGCTTTGAGATTTTTGACATATTGTTTTGCTCTTCATCACTCCTCATTTTGTTTTCATTTGGCAAAATTTTTTGCACTAGTGAACTTTCACTTTTTGTAGCATTTTCAGATTCTGACTGAGCTTCTTCATAATCAGATTGAGCACCTTCAGACACTGACTGATCTTCAGGTTTAGACAGAGTTCCTTCAGACACTGATTGATTTTCAGGCTCAGATTGAGATCCTTCAGTCTCGGACAGAGCATCTTCAAATTTTTCTGTGTTTTTAATTGTTTTATTCTTAAGAATTTTAGTTTTTATCTCTGTCTTAACATTAACTGTATTATTTTTATTGGATTTTTTTTTTGCTCTATATTTTGCACCTAATTCATTTAACAAATCTGTTATACAAAGTTTCCAATCTGGATATTTGTTTCTAAAATTTTGAATTTCATCTATTATAAACTTATGTCCAGCTAACCTAGCGAGTGCCCTGGTTTCCAATGTTATGTCTAAACTATTTAATATTATAGAAGAAGACACTTCATTTTGTAAGGCATATTTTGTAACATTGTCATCATTTAATTTCTATAAACAAATTTATACGTTTGTTATTTATTTAAAAATATGAGGTAAAATATTATAACAAGACAGTTTATACCTTTATCACCATCAATTCACTGATAAAGCGTTCAGCTTTTTTTTTATTTTTGGCAATTTGTTCTTCATTTCCTTTTTTTTCTTTTAATTTTTTTGCTTCCCGTGTTAATTTGTGTATTGTGTGTACTTTTGATTTACGCACAATATGACGCATGGTAACAATCTAAAAAAACGTAATAACAATTGATGTATATCGGATGGAAATCATATTATAGAGTAAATAATAATACAAAAATGTTTAAAATATAAATTTGGATTTTTCTTGCACTAAACATATTATTAAGTGAAATATAAATAAAGATAATCGAATTATAAAATTATTTTATTTCCATATATGAACTAAATAAAAAATAAAAATTTTAAATATTATAATTACAATTGGCAAAAATCACCTGATTATTAAGAGAAATTTTTGATAAAGGCTCCATTATAAATATATTTTTTATATTACAAAATTATAGCTAAAACTCAAAGAAAAATCATTTTTTTAAACTTGAGTTTATCAAGAATTTACTATTTATTATTTAGCTTAAACATGATGTAGAAAAGATAAGATAACACTGCTCCCGTATCTTTCAATGGTACAATATTGACAAAAAATCGTAGTAGTTTTATAGTTCAGAATTTATCACTAGAGTACGCCACCATTTGTACGAAGGCTGACTTTTATACGAATCGTAATAAAGATTTACATTTAAATTTCGTTTAAGTGTATTAATTGTTGTTCAAATGTCAATAATCTGTATGCCAACATAATATATTTGATGTTATATTGTATAGATTATTAAAATAAACTAATCTTTTGGAATCATGTACCAATTATTATGTAAATATTGTAATAATATTACATGCCATGTAGCCATATCCTACAAATTTATTTATTTAAATAAAATGTTTATTTATTGTATGATATTTATATGTTCATTTATCAATTGATACATATACGTACAAAATGGAGTTGGTAATATCTACTTACAATAGGTTCGAGTTTAAACTGTTAATAAAAGCTCAAATAAACTACTAGCCCAAGTACATCCAAATACCCAAATAAAAAATCATAATTAAATTTATATACCTATATAATATATAATAACAAAAAAAAAATTAAATGTTAAGCACGATGTAGAAAAGATATATCTACAATAGAGAATAGAATATATTATCAGTTAAAATAATAATATGCAGAGTGTCTCATGAAGATATGACATATGGAATAACTTATATTCAATATTTAAATTTTTTTTTTTGTATAATTTATAGACGCTTGTGCTACATATATAATATAAAAAAATGTTTTTATTTTTTAATAGTGAAAATAAAAAATTTTAAATTTGATAAAAACATTTTTTTGAAAAATGTAAAAAAGCCAATTTATTACAAAAATATTTGTAAATATGATTGTTAGAAAAATTTTGATGGTGAAAATATCCTTTAAAGTGTAATCGTTTATTTTTTACATTTTTTTCAAATTTTCAGAAATTCTTAGAAAAATAAATTTATAATAGTCATTGTAACTAGTTATCAGTAATAACTGATAGTGGTTTTTTTTATTATGATAAACAAGAAAATAATTCAAATTTTCAAAAAATTGTAGAAAACAAACGATTGCACTTTAAAGGATATTTTCAACATCAAAATTTTTATAAAAATGATATTTAAAAATTGGCTATTTTATATTTTTCAAAAAAAAATTTTATTAAATTTAAAATTTTTTATTTTCACTATTAAAAAATAAAAACTTTTTTTTATTATACATGTATTGCAAGCGATTATAAATTAAATAAAAAAAAATTTAAATATTGAATACAACAAAAGTTGTTTCATATGTTAAATCTTCACAAGACACTCTGTATATCTAATAATAATACTTATATATTGATAATATTCTATTTTTAATTTTCATTTAACTAATTGTTTATATTTACACAAGTCTTAAAATTTACTTAATGGTTTGTAGATTAATTAATAATATTACATTAATTTTTAATATATTAAAACGCCTAACAAATGTTTTGTGCCGGGATGAAAAATTGGCTATTCCAGTTATAAAAATAAGTTAAAATTAGAAAATCAAAAACTACTAATTTTATTTCGTGTACCAAAGGTGGTCATTTTTTTTTTTTTGATATAACCGTATAATATATAGTTGTTAAAATATAATATAATAAAACTTATCCTTAATTAAAACTATTTTTATATTGTACCTAATTGAATAGAATAATTACTTAAAAATAATTCTTACTTGACTACTATTTTAATTTTTAAGTACTCAATAGGTAGTATCAAAAACAACAAAAACGTGTTACTTCGTATACCTAACATTTTTTTTCAAAAATGACACCTAGGGGTTTTGTGATCCAAGAAATTCATCTTTTGAGGTCTTAACTCAGGAAAAATTTGCGTTTTTGAGTTATGTACAGTGTAATCTCAAAAATTAATTTTGATAAGAAAACTAAAATTTCAACGAGAAAAAAATATTTAATCTTATATCTTTAGTCAGTTGGTTTTTTAGGAGGTTAAAATTGAAAATTCTCAGTAGTTTTTAAAAGCGCCGGAAAAACCAAAACGAATAGCCATAGATATTTGAAATGTTTATCTAATATATATATATATAAGTATAATATTATATATATATATATATATATATACACATATAATTATACTTATATATATATTTGTATACATTATACAATTTTTAAAATATCTTAATTTTTTTTGAGTTATTTATAGGCATCAGAAATTTTTGATTTATTAGTATTTTTCTATAAAGATCGATTATGTTAAAAAGTTTGAAAATGTATTACAAATCTCTCATGAGTTGATATAATAGCAATTAAAAAAATAAATGTCAGCAAGTAGGTACCGCTCTGCTGTACAGTGGATGTCGTGGGGGATCACTTTCATAAATATGTTAAATTTGTGTTCGATGATATATATCATTGTATATGAAAAACGATTCTGAGCGAAAACGGTTTGTCAGCCTACTTAAATAAGTGTACTTATTTTAAGATATTATTGGTGTTAAAATAATTAATTTTATTACTATTAAAATAATACAGTAGGTTGAATTCATTTTCCAGAAAACATTACATTTGAAAAATTAATTAAATGTATAAAATATAATAATAAACTTTAAAAATTTCAAGAACCCTCAAAAAATATTTTTAAATTACAACGAAATAAATAACATAATTATTCTTCATTTAAATATCTAATTTCGTACAAATTTGAACATAAAATGTCTACAAAAAATTATTAATTGAATACATTTTTTTTCATTTTTTGGTTACACTATAAACTACTTACAAAAAGCCTTGTTTTAATTTTTCAATCTTTAGCTATAAAAACTGAACATTTTATAAATTTTTAACTACAAAACAATTTGTAAATGTTCGATCATGAATTTCGGTTAAAACTTGAAGTTTAAATGCTTATAAAAAAAAAATTGTGCCTATGTATTTTTACATAACGAAATTTTTTTTATCAATATATAA
Source organism: Pentalonia nigronervosa (assembly GCA_014851325.1). Classification (NCBI taxonomy): domain Eukaryota; kingdom Metazoa; phylum Arthropoda; class Insecta; order Hemiptera; family Aphididae; genus Pentalonia; species Pentalonia nigronervosa. The sequence goes on along the minus strand of JACXSJ010002068.1, from coordinate 27,307 downwards.
AGAAAAAAAATTGAAAAACCAATTATTTCTTAAATCTACAATTAGCTTAAAAATTGCCAAAATATTTTTTAATATATAAAAAAATAATAATCTAAACATTTGGTGAAATTTTCAAATATCTACGGTTATTTCTTTTTGAATTATGTCATAATAAGAAAATCATTTCAGGAGTAAACGGATGAATATCCAATCTCTAATTTCAAACGCTCATAAAAAATTAGTTAAACTTTTTTTTTTAGAAAGGAAGAAAAACTTATAGAGAATCTTGTATTGAATTTTAAAATCTTAAAAATAATATAACAAATCTTTGAATAGTAATTTTTTTATGAATTTTCTAATAAAAAAACTAATGTAGTTGTCTATATAATGTGTTGTCTTCAAGTGTTTAAGTTTGTCTTACTAGTGCGAAACAAAAAAATAGAAAATTAACGTTTAGCTTCATTAGTTTTAATATGAATATGATTTTACCTAGTGACAGACTTAAAGTAAATACGTATTTATCAAATTATGTGGTTTATGGGATGGCCCAAAAATGAACAAACGTCAGCAACAAACCACATTGTATAAAAAATTCACCATGAACAGAAATAAAAATATTAGGTAAATTCGATGTAATATTAAAACTAACGAAGCTGATTAATATAAGCTGAATGATATCTGCTGAATATGCTACGCACTTGTAGCTTGTATGGTGGAGGCAACACACTCATAAATCATAAGTAGTTATATAATACTCTTATAATTTACATCCAATCATATTTTAAACTGTTTCGAGATGTATAATAGATTCAAGTTGTAAGGTACGGTTTTCTAGGTGCGACCGCATTGATTGTCATCACTGGTCGTAGCGATAAGCCGCGACGACTGCTCTGCTATGGAACAGCCTTAATGTTATGGCTAACGACTGTGTTAATCGTGAGCAATATATGTATGTAGTGCCACTCGATGCTGCAGCGTGGCGATCAATCGCGTCTAGGAATAATATACCTACACAGTTTTGTTTAAATTTTTTTTTTTGCTTTTTCAAACACATTTGCCTTTGGACGTCCTTGACGGTTGACCCCTCTTAATTTTATTTTTCATTTTTTTAACCTAAATAAAATAAATATACTTTTTAATTCTGTAATCAGCTATGCCTACGCTTTCTAAAACTATATTAGGAATTTTTTACTTTTGATCTACCAAAGTATCAACTAGATACCTACACTTTCCTAACAGAAAAGTTGTTGAAGTAGAAAATTGAAACATTTTCACTGCCCTGAGGTAATGACAGACACAAAAAAAAACTCATCATTGTAAAATCTATACATTCATCGCTCCGTTCAGAATCTAAAGTTTTTGATTTGACTATATACGAGCTAGTTAATGTTATAAATGGAGAACAATTATTGCAAGGTTTTGAAGGTCGGTTTTATAAGATAAAATGCCTTATTATATGGTAAAAATTATGATAATTATTATAAGATAAAAAAATATAAATCAAACATTTAATATTCTACAAGTTTTTTTAAAAATATATTATATAGTAATACCATACATTTTAATTTATGTCATTATGGGACCATTAAGAATAGGTTTGTCGACAAATTTCACTGACAAATCTTGAGGTGCACTTTCGAGTTCTAATATCACAAGTGTATTGACATAAGGTGATGGTTTTAGAAAAGGAGCTGGTACATAAAGTGTAACTTGAGGTCCGCCAAGTGGCCAATATCGACCAAGGTTTACATTATTTAAAAACGCTACACCCTGTAAATACGGAATATTGTTTAGAAATACATTTTTATAAATTATTAATATATGTATAAAAATTTACTTAACAGAATTAACTTGTAAGAACACACCTTAGTCCAGCCGGAAGTGTCCAAATAAGTATCTAAACATTTTGTATAGTTTTTGGGTAATATAAATTGTGTTTTATAAAATGCCGGTAATTGGACATTATTGACATTTTCAACTGATTTGATCGAAGAAATCCATGATGTTTCGTTTAAAGGATATGCAGTCATTTTCCATGGGCTTAATATTTTGTTTCCGAGAAATACTTGGTCAAAAATTCCCTAGAAAACGTATTTATTTTTGTTACACATAGGTACAATATTTTATTAAATAATTATGCTCAGTTGATAGATCAAATGAATATAATACAATTTGATTTAGTGATGGTAAATACTACACTTTTAGTTAATAACAACACAATATCACAAGTCTGTGCTTTATATAATTTATTGAATACTATTGTCTATTTTCTTGGAAATCATTATAGTATAGTCATAAGCATGATCAGACTTTGGTGGCCTAGGTTATGCCAAGGGGAAAAACAAATTTTTAAATTGTGTGATTTTTTTTTTAAACATATAATACTATGACATTTTTTAATTATAACTGAAAAGTATGTATTCGCTGTGGTGCTGGTCACAAATCTCCCGACTGTCAAAATCAACGCTTGGATCCTCCAAAATGTGTTCTTTATTCAGACAATCATCCTTCTAGTTATAAAGGCTCTTCCATCTACAAGGATCTCCAGTGGGCCAAAAGGAAACCATTCACTCCAAGTAACCTTGTATTGACTAATACTAATATTAAATATAACTTTACAAATGTCAAAGATAGTCATCCCACAAATGACACGCACCCAAATCAGTCTAATTCTCATACCCCCACCTATGCCCAGGCCACGTCTGGAAGACATAGCAACACGGCTCCTCCGTCAACTCCTGATTTAAATATGACTATCACTAGATTCCTCGAGGAATTCAAATCTCTTTTAAATCCTCTAATGTCACTACTTACCAAAGTAATAGAAAAGTTACAAGTCAAAGTCTAATGTCTTACAACATAATCACAAATAAATCCCTATTAATACTACAATTCTATTCTAACGGTTTAAAAAACCACGTCACCGAACTACAAGCTGTACTATATAATAAACGCATTGACATATCCTTAATCACTGAAACACACTTTACTAAATATTCAACAATTTTTATCGCTGATTATAAACTATTAAAAACTAACCATTCTGATAATACAGGCCATGGTGGTGTTGCTATACTAATAAAAATCTCCATTCTGTTTGAATCTCTTCTGAACTTCTGTTTTGACCATCTTCAATCATGTGCTCTTAGAGTAAAATTAAATAATATTCCCATTACCATCGCTGCGACTTACTCCCCTCCCAAACATAAAATTACAGCGCAACATTATTCTAACTATTTTAATTCAATTGGCAACAATTATATAATTGGCGGCGACTTTAATACAAAGCACAACTCCTGGGGTTGTCGTGCAAACAACCCGCGTGGTTTAGTCCTACACAATTTTGTTTCTCAACATAATTTTAAAGTCTTTGCTCCCCCAGTCACAACATATTGGCCAACCTCAGCTCGTAAAAACCCAGACATTTTAGATATTTTCATTGCAAAAATTCCAGGCAGCATTTATTGTAATACTGATAATATCCTCGATTTAAATTCCGACTACTCCTCAGTTATATTAACTTTGAATGTCTCTCCTCCTCTACGCTGTGAATCTCCAAAATTATTTAATGGAACCACAAACAAGCTAACTTTCACGACCTTGTAAACTAACAAATTAAACTAAATGTAAATTAAAATCGAATGATAATCTGGATTTAGCTGTAAACAACCTTACAAACATTATCCAAACCTCGGCATGATCATCCTCAACCAAACCCACTTTCTTTTTTAAATCTTTCCTTATCCCTCTCCATATCCGTGAAATTATAGTGGAAAAACGTAAATCTAGAGCCTTTTACCAGTGTTCTCAGTTTCCTTCACATAAACAAATGTAAAACAAACTAGCTAATAAAATTAAAAAAATACTAGCTAAATACAAATCTAATTCTTTCATAAGTTACTTAACAAATCTTTCTCCCAAAGACGGTAGTCTCTGGAGAGCCACAAAAAATTTCTGTAAAACAAAAACCTCAAATGTTCCGATCAAAAAACCTGATGGCAGCTATATATTCTCTGATTCAGATAAAGCCGAATTATTTAAACAACACTTATCTGATATTTTTGTACCACATCCTGATATATACTCTCCTCATAATATCAACTCTGTAGAAGAATTTCTAAATGCCCCACTCCCAGTCTGTCTCCTTGTCAAACACTTTACTCCAAACGAAGTGAAACATACTATTGATCTATTGATAAATACCTCCTTAATAAATCCCCTGGGTTTGACCTAATCACTGCAAAAGTTGCCAGATGCCTGCCTAAAAAAGCTATTGTCCACCTCACACATATTTTTAACTCTGTTCTTAGACTCTCTTACTTCCTGTTACTCTAAAAATATTCAATTATTATCCTTGTTCCCAAACGCAATAAACCTCCTGACTCCATTTTCTCTTTTCGACCTATAAGTCTGTTATCTTTTTTTGCTAAAATCCTTGAAAGCCTCATACTAAAACGCATTCTTCCGAGCTTAACGACAAACTCCATTCTTCCTGACTATCAGTTTGGATTCCGCAGTGCTTATTCAACAATACATCAAGCTTATAGAGTTGTAGACTCTATTTCTTATGCTCTCGAAAAAAAAATCTTATTGTACGTGTGCCTTTCTAGATATCTCACAGGCGTTTGATAGGGTTTGGCATGATCGACTCTTATTCAAACTTAAAAAATTTCTTCATCCAGTCTATTTTTTAGTCATCAAATCTTACCTCTCCGAGACACTTCAGCACTCGTGTTGGTGATGCTCTTTCAAGTATATCCAAAATCTCTGTTGGTGTCCCTCAAGGGGTATTCTTTCCCTTCTACTTTACAATATTTTCGTTGCAGATCAACCCATTACGCCACACACTCTAGTTGCCAATTATTCTGATGACAAGGTAATTATTTGCATATATTCTGACCCCACTACAGCTTCTAATCACCTGCAAAATCACCTATGTCTCATAGAAGATTGGTATATAAAATGGAGACTTAAAACTAATTAATTAAAATCCACTCACACCACATTTATCCTCAAATTCCTGCCTTATCCAGCTGTCTCCATATATGGCACCTAAATTCCTATTACTCAAACAGTCAAATATCTAGGCTTAACTCTCGATCGTAGGCTAACTTTGGACCAGCATACTAAATCTAAGCGTCTACATCTAAACTCTCATTTTCGATTATTTAAAACATTCCTTAACAATAACTTGCACACTAACATCAACACAAAACTACTCATCTACAAATCCCTAATCAAGCCAGTCTAGACATACGGGATTCAACTTTGGGGTAATGTAAAAAAAACAAATTTGAATAAAATACAAACTTTTCAAAATATAGCTCTAAGAAAACTATTAAATGCCCCACCTTACATCTCGAACAACACTATTCATACCGACCTAAAAATGAAATCAGTTCAAGAAGAAGCTAAAGCTCACTACAAACGGTTTTGTTTCCGTCTATCCTCCAACCATAACCAATTAATACGCCATATTGCAGCCCCCTCCATTCTTGGTAATCCGCCCAGACATCTTAAACGTAATTGGTGCCGTGATCTTCTTAACCCCCTTTATAATAATTAAAAAAAAATAGTAATCATCAGTGTGTGTCATTAATGGATGGCTTTTCACATCAAGCGTTTCATGTAAATATTGTATTTTTTTTTTAATTGTTTAACTTGTTTATTTAATTAATATTTAATACGATATGTATTCCTACTCTCATCATATATACTTATTGTGCCCCTATGTACAGATTGTATATCTCAAATAAAGAAAAAAAAATTAATAAATAACTGAAAAGTATACCATTAGCATGTCAAAACAATACAAATACATTTAAAAGTAAAATAAAAACACATTTTACATAATCTAGTAAAAACGAAATTGTTATTAACAATTAAGTGTTTATAAATTCATTCTTTTCTCATAGGGTTTCAATACTTTAAAAGACTTAATGACACCAACAAATTTTATACTTCTTGCCAATTCTTGTTCGATACTGATGAACAATGATTAGTAAACCATCCAGCGAGATCATGATTCATAGTAACAAAAACCACCACAAGAATGACCACATACAAAATCTAAACTACTAAACAAAGCTTTAACTTTTTATAAACTAAGTAGTAGGTAGTCATTAAAAATTACATTTTTTCTTATATCACCAATAATTTTCAAAATAATAATTATTTCTTAAGTATTCTGATAAGTTAAGTTACTGATTACAAATAATTAAAATTTATAGTGATCGGTAATCGCCCAACCTTTTTTTTTATCCAAGTATGATTTTTTGATGCTGTAAGCACGCCTATGACTATAATATTTAATATATACTCGTATGTCATACTATTTCAGTCTAGAAGACAATTAAAATAATTTATTATCAAATATCAGCTATTATTACCTTTCTATCTTCAATAAAGTCTCCAAAATTAATCCTTCCCTGATTCTCAATTAAAATGCTTAGGTTCTGAACAGAACTGTTAATGTTCAAATTAATTGTAGTATTATCTTTTAACCGATTCATGGTACCCACTTGTACCTGAAAAAATATATTTAACACTCGTGTTTCCAAAATTATAACTACAATGTAACTCTACTTGATCCAAGTAAATGATAGCTCGATCTCTAACCGTGCTCACAGTTAGGTTTACTGGATTTTTGACGTTTTTCTGTTCATCTGTTAATGTTGTTTCATACATTACAAAACCAGTGTTAATATCTAAGTCCTCGAATGGTAAAGGAACATTACTAATTACTGGTTTAATACGTTGAGCAACCTTATCAAATATGCTAACCAAAGGTCTTAAATGGAATTTACCATAGGCACCTTTAGGCGCAGGGTTTGGTGATATTTCGTTTGTCACAGCGTATTTCTTAAAAATAATTAATTAATACATCATACTGAATACAGGGTGTATCTAAAGGGTTTTTAATGATTATTGATTCACGTGGGCGGATAGGCCATTTTTGGCTTACTGGGAAATTTTAAAATATGGTCTCTACATAAAAAAATAATCGCTTGCAGGTACATTATTATATGAAATAACAAAACAAATTTTTAAAAATCATTAATTTATTTTAAAATAATAACATTTTACCAAATAGGTACTAAGCTTCTAGTTCCTATACTATTAATGATTTCTTTAAAATCAATTTTGTTCAACATTCATTAACAACAGACTTTCTAATATATTTTGATCTATAGTATTTCTTAAATAATTTTTGAAAAATTTTAATTTAGAAAACGTACGTTCGCATTCTACTTGAGTAATGGATAAAGTAAACATACATTTATACGCAAAGTAGAGGTCACGATATGTATATGTGTATAAATTATATTTTACCAACACTTCAAAACAGCATGTAACACAATACTTGGCCGGATGCGGGCCGATAAAAATTTTTTTTTGTAAAATATCACAGATTTAAAATTATAGGTTAAACTGTTTGGACTATTGATTATATTATTTTATATTTCAAATTTTTATTGTAATTGTATAATATTAATGAGTCATTGCGTCAAACGATAAAAAAGGTGCAAAGAGCCCCATCGTCCAAATACGGAGGGGAGCCCACCGGGAAATTTCCGGCTTCCCGGTAGGCCTATCCGCCCATTTTATCGATATTATAGAATTTAAAAAAAAAAACGAAAATTAGCATGTCTCTCTATTTTAACCTGTCAATTTTTTTTACCGCAATTTTAAAATTTTTAAGCACTGAGTTGTATTAACAGCAAAATAAATTTAATTTTTTTAAATGTTAACAATAACTATATTTTTAATAGATTCTAGTAGAGCTTTTTTTCTGAAATTTTTTATTATAAAATTATTAATTTTGGTTCACTAGTCCAATAACCCTCTATAAAGTTCAATAAATTAATTAATAGTATTAATTGAAATAACTGATATAAATTTCACTTACTAGAGTTAAAAATTTTTTTTAACAATCTTTTTATGCAATTTCATATATTTTAATACACCTGACTCGTACAAATATATCAACCCAAAAATGTATTTTTTGGGGCCATTCAATATGTCTTTGTCTCAAGACGCGGGGATTAGAGTCGGACTTATATAAGATTCGATACACTTATTTTTATTAGCTGATATTGTAAAAATTCTTAATCTTAGAGTTTTAAAATTTTTAAATACAAATTTTTAATTTAATTTTGTGCTTTTTATTAGTATTCAGAGTTTTAGTTCAATGGGACATTTTAGTTGTTTTTAAATTAATAATGCATTCGATTAAAGTGCGTGTCGAGATAATTTTTTTGTATGATTTACCCAATAAATGTTTTACCGAAACTGCTAGATAGTTCACAACTAGTTAAAAATTAAATTATACAAATTTAATTATTTTGAAAAACGCTAAAAAAATGTATTTAAAATTTTACGTAATCATAATAATAACATTTTTTTTCTAATATAAAAATAATGTTAAAAAATCATACGTCAAAAATCTTATTGACAAGTTTCACGGAACTGGAAAAGTGTTCAAGACAGAAAAAAAAATAGAAAAATCGCTGAAATAGCCCAAGGCGAAAATACGAAAACATTTCGGTTTTAGACATGAAGGCAGGTTTCCAATGATCCTTCACACTAGTACGCAGACAATCAAAACCTTATTAGATGATTAAGGAATTGCTAAGCAAAGTATTAGGCATACATATGTTATAAATAAGACCGGATTTAATTGCACTAAAAATATGTCAAAATTGCAATGAAAATAATACGATAATTGCATAATAAAATTATATAATTGCTTCAAAAAAAGTACAAATTGCATTATAAAATATATTCTTAAAATATTACAAAATATATAATTATTATTTATTTTTTTACAAACATAATAGATATTTACAAATTATAAAATAAAAAATTTTTGAAAGTATTCAATAATTAAAATATATTATTTTTCTGAATTAAAATTTATAATTATGTATATTTCTAAATTGTGTTCCTTAAAATTATATCGTCGGTTACTTAAAATATATTTATATAAAGAAAATGATCTAAAATGATCAAAATATAATTTTTCCTTAGAGTGCTTTCATTTGGAAATTTTTGTTTTGTGTGTTTTTCCAAAAACTGTTTTAAGACTGGATTACATAGTTTATGCATGGGAATATTTGCAGAAACAAATGCATAACACAAGTCTTCAAAAAAATTGCTCGATTTTTGAGATGTACTCGTAATAAAAAGTTGTTTTTTATTATTATTTCTTTCTAACGCATTTTTATACAAAACTGAAATTATGTATTAAAATTAGATTAGAAATTAAATTAGAACATAAATATAAAATGCAAAATTTACCTGTTTCAGAATGATGATCTACAAAATATTTTTTTTCTGATGAAACGATTTTGTCACACACAAGACAATAAATAATTTTACCATCCGTAGAAAAAATTTCTTTAGATTTGTTATACGGAGCAATCCAGGACGATATTTTATTTCTTATACTTGATTTTACTTTAGGCATGATTGTTATAGTTAAATGAAAATATAAGAACAATTAATACAATTACATGAAAGCAACTGATACTAACAATTCAATAATTGTCTTTTTCAATATACAAACTATTTTAAAAACTGTAATCGTAACGACTAATAAATTATTGTTATCGATACCATTAATGACCCATAGAAGTTCATATCACCACGTTTATCTATACTTATTACACTTGTATACTTCTTAGATCAAATAATTTAACCAATAATGAAAATCCACAATAATGTATTTATTTTTATATTATAAAATTAGTTAAGAAATATTGATTTATACATTTAATTACGTAAAATATACAAAATTGTAAAAAATTGCAAAAATATTCAAAATTGCAATAAATTGCAACATAAAATTAAATAAAAAGACTGTAATTAATACAAATCATGTACATATTTGATCAGATTCGAATTATTTGATGATACAAATAAGTTGCAATATCAATTAAATCCGGTCTTTAGTTATAAATAACCAAAAATATAAAACATTTAAATTTAATATTATTCAAGAGTTTTGTGAAGGTGACGGAGATAGATGGTTAGAATTATGTGAGACCGTTTTGTAAATAATTAGGGATAATGCAGATTTAATAAAACACATTGTGTTTAGTGATAAATCGTAATTTTCCATATCTGGAGAAGTGAATTCTTCAAAGTCCGATTCTAATCCCTAAGTATTTTAGGTGACAATTCAAGTCTACAAAATTATATGAAATTCCATACAAAGATTGTTTAAAAAAAAAAATATTTAGTTCTAGTGAATTAAATTTATATTAATTATTTCAACTAAAACTATTAATTAATTTAATAAGCTTTAGAGGATTATAGTTATAATGAAATGAAAAACCAAAATTGATAATTTTACTATCAAAATTTTCAAAAAAAAAGCTCTACATACCAGAATCTATTAAAAAATATAGTTGTCACCTTTTAAAAAAATAAATTTGATTATGTTGTTAGTAAAAATGCGCGATTAAAAATTTTGAAATTATTGTAAAAATTTTACCAGATTGAAATAAAGAAATACTTCTCTTTCGTTTTTTTTTTTTAAGTCCATAATATTGATGCATAATCCATAAAAAAAACCCGTATATACACCCAGTATATTGGATAATTAACTATTCTGAAAACTCACGGCTTCTTCAAGTGTCTGTTTAATTTTGAAATACTTTTCAGTAGGATCTCCAGCTTCATCCAATGGAGCATTATAATCGTATGATGTCAACTGTGGTAAGTATCCAATACTTTCTTTGGTGTCATTTGTATTCGCTCCCGATGTGAATCCAAAATTTGTACCTCCGTGAAACATATAAAAACTAAACGAAGCATTCATTGCCAACATTACTTTCATTTGTTTTACAACGTCAGTGGCGTTTACTATAGATTCTGATTCTTGCCAATGAGTTAACCAACCAGGATAGAATTCTGAGTTTACCAGTGGACCTCCTTTTTGAACCTTTCTCATGAAGTTAAAACATTGGGAAGCTAGAACAAACATACAGAAATGATCTATAATGCAAATCTTAAATTAATTTAATTTTGATGCTATATAAAACTGGTATGTCTGTTGGAGTTTTCTTGACATTTTTCATACACTAAATAACCTGCTTAGATTTTTTTTAAATACTAACCGTTTGATGAAATTCCAAAATCTACAGTTGCGTATACTTCTGGAATAACGCCACAGTCAAAGTATGACTGACCACATCCATCAATTGTAAAAAGCACAGCCTTATTTTCTACATAATTCCTGAATAAATCACGTATCCACAATTTATACTCAGAATCGCAGGCATAATAACTTCCATACTCGTTTTCTACCTAATGAAATATGTTATGAATTAAATAGAATTAAAGTTCAAAATTGAACATAGAATCAATAGCGTATTTTTATCACAGAGATATAAGTTATATATTTTATAATCATTATTTATAATCCAGTTCAAAATTTCTAACATCTTTATTGGCCGATGGTAATGAAGGGGTCCAGACCCTTTCTCTCTTCAAAATAAATACGCTACTGCTACCTACATGAAGTATTTTTTCTCACCTGGACCAAAATTATATTTCCTCCATTTCCATATAAATGAGGTTGAACTATTGGCATAAGCACACTAAACCACTTTGAAACATATTTTTTATAACCTGAAAATTAAATACTCACTTGTTAGGTATGAAAAAATTTAATAAAAATAATTTATAACTTAAATAATTAAATGTTAGTAAACAGGAAAGAAGTCAATATTGATCATCTTTAGATGATTATGTTATCTTTTGGAAAACAATATTTGGTTAATAAAATATAGATAATTGTTGTATTATTTCTGATTATAAATTAGTCATAAAGAATGAAATATAAATTGACCATTACAATGAGAGTGAATATAGTAATAATTCCAGTTATTTTATTTTCTAAAATATAGTGTTTTTTTTTATTTACTTAGTCTCTTTCACCAGTATGTCATATGAGATTTTAATATTCCATTTTATTTATTGGGCTGTATTGGTTTCAGTTGATTAATAGATAATATTCAATTTTTATTTATGTTCTGAGTACATTCAAATGTTTTTATGAATTTTATTTAGTTAAACATTTTTTTCTCAATTATTAAAATTTTACAACAATCAATTTGTCTTATTTATTTTGAAAAGTATAAAAATTATTTTATTACATAAAGTTATTATTATAATTATTATTTTTACTTCAATTACAACAAAAAAAAAAAAAATTTATACTTCTAAAAATATTACTATTTTAAGAATCTAGCCAAAATAAATACTTGGGTATCTTCATAAATTATATGAACATTGATCAAAAACACAAGAATTGAATAAGAAAATAAAGTTTAACTTGTTGAATGGAATTTTGTATACAGATCATTATTATCAGATGGTTCAAACACTTCTTAAATTAATTTCAATAGAATTTTTTAAAAATATTTTCTTAATATTATGATGTAATTCTAGCATCGTACTTGAGTTGTTAGTCCTTAAGCTCTTTTTAGGCGTCACATTTAATAACCAATATGGAAATCCACCCTAGAAATAAGAAAAATCCATTTGCCTTTATAAATTTTATCTAAGACATAAAATGTTATATGAAAGAAAATATATTTTGAATTATAGGTACTTACAAAATCTCGTTCAGCGCATATGTATGGCCCTGGTCTCAAAATTAGATACATGTTTTCATTTTTAATTAATTTAATAAAATACTCTAAATCAGCAATTCCATCAAAATTATACACTCCAGGAAATGGTTCATGTAAACTCCATTCTACATAACTGCATAATATCATTATTACACAAATTAAAAGTTAAATATAAAATACTTATTTGCATTTATATCACAAACAGAATATTTGTTTCACTTTTATGTGAACATAATTTTGTATAATAAGTAAGTAAGTATATTTAATTTAATTAAATCCTAGATTTTGTGAATGTCCTGTAAAAATGTGAAGATAGCAAACAGAAAAAATATTTATATAAATATATAATTAACATTTAGATTCTGAACTAATATTTTAAGTTTATTAGTTTTTTTGCCATAATTTTTTTTTTTTTTTATTTTAAAGACCAGTTGACTATTAACTATAATTGTACTAATAGTTGTAATTAAAGAGACATGATTTATTAATTTCTTCATTTTCATTTAAATTAAAGAAAAAACAATAAAGAAATGTAATAATATCTATTTAAAAAATAACAATCTTAGTGATTTTATTGTAGTTGAATAAATAATATCCTAGGAAGACAATATGGTAATGATACTTATAATAATGAATGAACCAAAAAGAAACATATAGTTGGCAGTTTCCTATAGTATAATATTTATTATACAAATGATGAAATGATGGGTTGCATAAACAGTCACTAACATTTAATGAATGAATAGTAAACTAATAGTCCCTTAAACATGATTTAGTGGCTCATGATTAGTCCATTAAATTTTATTGAACCATTAAATTAATCATTTTTTTTTCATGTTAACCGGAATTAGTGTTATGGCACTTGACTCATAGGTATCCGGATTCTATGGTATTGTCAACTTGCAATGATCTGTGTAATCCAAACGACTCCCGTCCATTGTAACCCAAACGGCTCCCGTCAAAAAAAGTTTTACTAACAGATAAATTCCCAAACTGCTGACGTTAATGCCGGTATACCGATTTGAAGTCAATATACTGACCAAAAATATAAACCGAGACGCAAATTAAAGCACGATGTCATGTCAAATACACTTAAATCAAAAAAAAAACAAAAGCTCATTGGAAACATCATTGACGAGATTTTATCAAATGTATTAAAATGTATGAAGTTTACAAAAAAATTATGCCTCACAATTTAGATAATGTATGACTTTTATATTTTTATATTTACATACATTTTTTCTATTTTTTTTTTAACGTTAAATTTTAATATTATTTTAATTAAACGGAATTCACAAATTACAATTTTTTATATAATTTTTATAATTTACTTATAGTCCAATACACATTTTTGACCACGCCCCTTTTGAGACAGTTCTAAGTCTGTATGAAGTGGCAAGGAATTTGTATTATAAAAAACCGGATCCGTTTAGGGAAAATGGGAACCGAAGAGCCACGTTCGCAATGATATATTTATCAAATACATAATAATAAATAGTATAGATATTAAATACTCGCGTTGTTATAGTGTTCAATCCAGCAGCTTTCATTTTTTGAATTCTATCTTTCCAATAAAGTTGATGAATTCGGAAATAGTGCAACGAACCAGAAACATATCGGAATACTTTGCCATCTTTAAGAAATTCATTATTTTCATAATCAATGATAAAAGTCTAAAAAAATAAAATACATAAATAAATCACAATATCTAGAATCGGTTATATTTTACAAAAAAAAAAAAATAAAAATTTATAATTACTAAATAAATTCATTGAAACATATATTTTTTAATGATAATATAGTACCTACCTATTATACTAGTTAAAGTAAAAAAATATTTATAACACAAACTTTTATTTGTAAAAATCCTTAATCAAATTTTACAATTTTGCAATTGTATACAACTATAAGATATATAAGTAAATATTAAACTAAATAATTTTAAATATTATTACAGGTGAACTAAGCTAAAAGTTGGGAAAAATATCAACTCTTTTTATAAAAATTAAATATTTATGGATTTATGATTAATAATTGATTTGTTGCCTTTTTTTTTAATAATTTTCATAAGTTATTAAAATCCAGGACGTTTGGTATTCACAAACGTATGAAATATTTACTAGTATCATAGTCCACAGACTATATGAAAATACATTTCATAATATAGTTTGTGGTAGTATAGATACCTCATAGGTACTTACTGGTTTTTGAGTATCCAAAAAAACAGGATTGATTAGTGAGCACAAAAAATACAAGAATATCCAATTCATTTTTCACAGTTTAATGAAAAAAATAGTTTTATTATTTGACATTTAACAAAAAAATGTAAGAAAAAAATTATAAAATATAAATAATTCAAAGTTGCGGTTTAATTATATTCTGATACACTACGTATTACTAAAGGAATCGCTTCTTTTCAAACAATATGAATATATTCAATAATATAATATGGATGTTGGACTGTTTTTATCTCTTGTTGAAGTACCAGACTAAAAATATACTAAATGGTTGCTATCGACGTATGTCATTATTTGATATTTTGATGTACAAAACGTTATATATTAATTACACATTTTAAATAAACTACCAATAATATACTATATATATGTACCTATTTTAATGATATTACTACTAGTAAGAATGAAAAATAATACTGATAAAAATCAGTTAAAACTTGTAATCTGTATTCTATAAACAATTTTTTATTTCATATGACTCATAGGAGTACACAGGTATATTCGTTTAATATATTTGTTCTTATATAATATGACCGTAGGCGTATTGTTTCATACCTGTTGATTATTCGTAATTCGGATTTTCGGAGTAGGGCGACTTGTGAATAGGCATATATAATAATATATAGGTACCTACCTATAATACATTATTTATAACTATAATTATAGTGAACTATAGGAACAAACAAATGTAATTTAATATAATATAATATATAGTATTTATGTGAATACTTAATGTCCTACTGAATAGTGAGTATATTGTATATTATATACTAGCTGATCCCATGCACTTCGTTGCTCATTAAAAAAATTAATAATGCTAACTCTATATGAACAATATGTTTTATTTTATAATATAATGGTTAAAATATAATAAGTAATAACAATATTCAATTTATTTTGGGTCATTATGTATTTTTATTCGTTTCATCAAGAAAGACATCCGTCTCATTCTGTCCGCACAGTGTCCTGAGCCAAATATTAAGTTAACATTAACTTCAAGTGATTTACATATATCTAAACCACTTTTAAGTAGGCAATCCACTGCATTGGATCGCGGAAATATGTGAGCAGTAAATTATTAGGTAAACAATATACCTTCAGTTTTTTTTCATAAATGCATAGCTGACCTGGCAACGCTTTGTTATTGCTATTTTTTATAGGTATATTTGACCCGGTGAACTTTGTATCACCTACAATTTATTCATCTTTTATATACATAGTTGTTCTATGTGCAGTGACCGTTTTAGGATTCGCCGGCGTTTTTAGACACATTTTCAAATATAGCCTCCTGACGCCTGAATTGTTTTTATGTTTTGTATTTATAAGTACCTAATGTCCATTAAAATGGACAAATTATTCTACCCCTAGGAACGCTTGACCTGTTTTTAAAGTTTGTGATCGTATGTGCCGGATGTCCATTCAAATGGACATTTGTTTTTATACATTGTTTTATTTTTCTTATTTTTATTGTTAAACTTATTTGTAGTAAACTTGTATAGATAGTTAATAGACAACATTTTGTTTATTAATTAAGTCATTTTATAATCATTATTAAAATAATTATATATTTATTAAATTCATTTATATACTAACGAATTTTCAACTTTAAAAAACTATAATTTTCATATTTATGCAAATATTTCAGACAAGAAAGTTTAATTTTTAATTTATATACACATTGATGTGTATTCTTATTAAATTTGAGAGTATCAAATTATCTTTAAATAGTTTTTATATTGCTTCAAACAATGTCCATTAGAATGGACATCTGGCTGTTTTTATTACAATACCAGCAGTGCCTATAAAAAAAAAATAGAAATTTAATATTTGTAATGGTGTTTATAAATTCAAATATCTTTACTTCTGGAAATATCTATTGTGACTTATTTCATTTTAATAATATCATATGTCAACAACAAGTTATTTTTATATTGAGCATACTAGGTGATTATTATTTAATAAGTCTCAATTATAAATAATTCAAATAGTATTTGTTGTTTAATCATCGAGTTAGTGACAGTATATTAGGTCCAGTGTACACGTACCGAATATTTTTCCAAGTTTTAATATGATTCGTTCAAATAATTGTTTTTTTTTTAATTTCCAAACAACATAATTTAAATTCATATTTTTTAAATTAATATTTTATTTTAGTTTCATAGTTATAAAGGCCATAACTTAAGGTTTTATCAAGTGAATTATATTTTTATTTTATGTCTAACAGTTACTATTATTATTTTATGTTAATTATTCAAATAAAGGCATCAACTATAAAACCTTACCAATAACTAATTAGACAAATTATTACTAACATTAATATTTTATTGTAGTAACAACTATATACCTAATGTTCATTTTAATGGACACTTATCGGCGTGTATTATTTACGTAATGGAAGAATGATAAAAATATTTTTAATATTTATTATTGTTCCTTATCATATCTATTTTGAGGGTATAACATCATATTATACAAATTAAAAACAAATTATGGCCCGGCAATTGGGGGTAAGTAAAAATGCCCATTGAAAGGGACATCAGGCACATACAATTACAAATGTTATAATGAGGTCAGGCGTTTTAAGGCGAGTAAATTAAAATGGACATTAGACGCCTGGAGGATAGACGTCTTTGCTATAACGACGGCAAGTGCGAGTATATTGTAAGTTATTAGTGCGATGCAAATGACGGATGCCGAGTAAAAAGTGTTGTAACGCGTTTGCAGTTCGAACCCGACACCACTGAATACAACGTAAGGCGTTAAATTATTTACATTATTGTTATTTTTTTCGGCACCGAATTAATTTTTCTAGACAATTTATACGCTAAAACCTACCCCGAATCTAGACCTATTTAATAGTGAAAACTGTACTAAAATCCGTTAAGTACTTTTTAAGATTTTTGCGAACAAACGCTGTTTCTTTATATAATAATAAGATAAGATTATACAGTATTTTATTTAATCGGTAAGTCAGTAGCTCTAATTCGAAATCTAATGCGGACATTCTAGTGCAGTTTTTTAATATAATACGATATACTAATATTTGACTTATAGCCTCCCTCTTACCATAAACTAAAAAAAAAATCAAATGACGCTTCAAATTGTTTTTTGATTTTTAAAAATTCAAAAATAGCTATTTTATATACTTTATTTATAGTATGGAGAAAAACATTATTTTTAAAACTGTTGAATAAAAGTAACTAACATTTTCAAAAATATAGCAGAATATTAATATTGTAAAATTGTATGGTTTTCAAAATTTTTATAACTAATGCTACCTATGGTAATCCTAATATTTAATAGGTTAAAAATGGTAATAACATCTTTATAATTATATGTAAAAATTTGTTTTTAAATATTGTTCAATTTATTGTAACGTTCGAAATTCCGTTTCAATATTACGAAGACAAATTCGCCATATCATAATGCATATAACCACTTAACTAGATTATATTCTCCTCCTCCGGTCGGTTTCATGACAATAACACCGACACACTACAGTTCTGCATCTTCTCTTCACCTCGTCATGGATGTGCGGTGTTCGATGCACCGATTATGTTATATAATATATGTATATAAAAATATCGGTCAATTACCATGGTTAATAATTCTTTTCCCCGTCCGCCGTTTGTCACATCGGATTTCTTTTTTTATTTTTGCTGTTCGCACACGCGCCTTACACTTACGGAATCAGCTTCGTGTATTTGTTTTTTTTTTTTATCACTAAGTTAACTATAAAAATGGAGGAGTAAAGTTATATTTTCCGAGTGCGACCTTAAAAAGGGCCACCAAGACTGTGCGTCCGAGTATATAAGTATATAAATACATATTAATATATATATAAACAGACTAAACACAATTTTCCATCTTGGCTGGTATTTTTTTTTTATCATTTCTCTTGCTCAATATTTTTCTTCTTTTATATTTATGTGTATATGTATTTAATGACACATTTGATGTCATCAAATGTATCGAGCAAGTGGTAGCCCGAGGCGTACCGCAGCCGCAAGATACGGTCCATAGGAAAGGATGATACATATACATAGTTCTTCCTATACCATGGTCGAGCGTCCGTGGTATGGTCAATACTCGCCTCGTACAACTTTTTTATTATAATATATTTTATGTGTGAAGTTTTCATGCCGAGAGGTTTTTCTTCGTACCAACTTTAATTAATTCGCATGCATAACAATATAATTATATTTATCCCCTAATTTGTCTTTTTCTTTATTTATTTATTATTTACCATACTCAAATTTCCGTATTCTTAATGAAATCCTGGGACTTCAGTCTCGGTCCTTGGTTGGCGACTTTACCTCATTATACCTAGTCATCATATAACATTCCACAGAACCTGATCAATAAAAGCGTGGGATGTTACAATATCCACTATGAACTACTATGTACAAGTCAGTAAAGTCAATTTTAAAGGTCTATGATCTTTATATAACAAATTAAGAGCTATATATATTATAGTTACAAAGTTATAAAGACCACGGGGCTTATTAAATTGACTTATGCATAGTAGTTTATAGTGGATAATTATTATATTGAACAAGATTATAAAACAAATAAAAAATATTACACACGATTTCAACAAGTAGTGCGTTATTCCTAAAAATTCTAAGCGGAGTGATGAAGGTACTGATATTACAATAATAATATGTATCTTCGTACATAATAAGAAGTCGAAATAATGCTTTGATTTTTTACTTCAGTTACTTTTCTGGTGTAAAAGTGAATCTATATAGTTGATACATTCGAGAAGTCAAAATTGAAAATTTCCAATAGTTTTCAAAAATCAAAAAATTAATTTTATGGAAAAACTGGAATTTTTACGTAAAACCGGTTTTTAACAAAATTAATTATGTTTTTGAGTGTAACACAAGTGGAAGTTTATGACCAATTCAAGTACGTAAAAGAATACTGCAGTCGTCGAGAGCTGTTGTTTTGGGTCGTTCAAAGAAAAGATGGTCAGACGACCTCTACTACTATGTTGCACATGTAAACGATATAATAAATTAGTATTTGTATATCTAATATGATAAATAATAGACTGTGGATGTGCATATGTGTTTACTCGTCCTGGGGTCATTTAACATTGATTAGGTAATGGTTTTAATGTTTTATTTTATTGGTCTAAGGGTGTATGTAAGATTATTCTACTATTATATTATATTTTGTGTCTAATATGTAAAAAAAAACGTTATGTGAAATATTTTAATTCGCTCATCTTGCTCGGTAGGCTTTGTTGGTATTGTTCAATTTAAAAATTATGTATTCACGGATATATTATCTCCGCGGGATTGAGTTCGTTGCTCGGAGTCACTGTGACATATACATGTATATTAAATATTTTATTTTATATACTTGATGGTGTATTAAGAAACACTTTTCTCATGAGTTCTACGTATGATATTGATGCGATTCGAACACCAATCATATGAATTTGCCTTTTTGTGATTATGGTTGTGACTATTATCATAATAAACTTAAAAATCCGTACATTCGTAGCTACCATGCTTCACAGACATTGATCGCTGCTTGAAAGTAATTTAAGTTGTTGAACACTTAATATTATCATTAAATTGTAAATAAATAGCATGAGTAAATCATTAAGCTTATGATCTAATTATAGGCACAAAGTACTACAACTATATTATACTACGATAATAGTCAATAACCTTATATTTCACGTCTAAATAATATGGAGTGCAATGAAATAGTTATAGGTTTGTTAGAAACTAGAAATTAATGGTCAACGAGTAAACTTTGTTATTAATATAATATTAATGATTATATATAATTATGACCATATGGATGTTCGAATACCACAACATACATATACGAGTATGAAGTGAATGGCAGAAGTAAATCGAAGTGCACACTGGCGTGGACGATGTGTCTTGAGACTTTTTATTAAGAGACTGGCTGCTGTATAGATTTTGTCTGGTCTTTATATAGGATGATTGTAGTGTAATCTCTTCTACTATTGCAGATAAGTATCAGTTAAATGAAACTTTAAGGGATCATGAGTCATGATTCATGACGCGCTTATGATTTTATGTAGTATGGTGTAACGAAAGTATCTCTAGTAGAGAATTCGTGTTATTTTTTTAAATTGTTGAACGCCGAATGCGTCTGTGTACATGTGTGCATAATGGAAAGTGTGTATAGTACGTACTTATACCCAGAGCCGGATTGGGTAGTCTCGGTTCTTCGAGAAATATTTTTCTACTGGCCCATAATTTGCTATAATATCCCATATTGGCCAAATTTTAATATTAATAAATTATATTAACCTTATCACATTTGTTGACGAAATAGGAAATAAAGTATTATCTTGTTTAATGTTATATTTACATAGATTATTCCGAGTCCTACCAGCCAAATATTTTAGTGGCCTTTCGAGATTATCTTGAATGCTCGACAGGCTGGATAGGGTGTACTTATATCTTGTGTCATCTCATATCACCCATATTATGCCAAATTAATTTATTATCAAGTGTTTTTTTATTTAAATATACTTTAATAATTTTTTTTATACTATAGGACATACTTAGGATATTCAAACATGGAAGTAAGAATTGTAAGATTATAGGAAATATAAGAATAGAATAGTAGAGTAGAATTATAGGTAGGTACTTTCATTTTTATAATTTTTAATGTCATCTGCTGTTTTTTAAACTATTTTTCTTATAAGCATTTATACTTTCAAGCATTCTGTGTTAGAATTTATCATAAGTACCCTAAAATCATAAATTATGGAATTTTTCTAAAATTTAACATTATAAAAACATATTAACGTAAAATAAATTAACTGGTAATAAATTCTTAAAACTATAGATATTTGAAATTACGACACGAAACTTGGGGTGCTTAAAGTTGAGTTACTGAAACACACCCAGAACCTCCATAGTAGTTGCACCACTATGTGAAAGAATTTTCAAAAATTCGTATTTATTAGGATATTGAAATTTGAGTTCACATAAAAATCGAAATTTTTTTTTATATAAATGATTGCCATTGGTTTTGATGAGGTAAAAACATGCATCCTTTTTAAATAAACAAATTCTCCCATTTTTTTAAAATTATAAATGCAATATTCCTAGACGACACCATTCTTCTTATGAACCTTTACTCCGTTCTTTAAATCTTCTATCTCTTAAAAAGAGAAGATAGAAATTCGACATTTATTTTCTACATAAAGTATAAATTGGTCTCAGTGGCATTCACCTCTATGACTAGGTGTACCCACCATCCCTTAGGAAACTCAGAGGTGGCCTCTTGATTACCCCCTTTGCCATGCCACTGGGTACTTGGGTATCATACAATTTTTAATCAAATTAAATTATATTTGAAACTTAAGAAGATTTAAATATATTTTTTTAGTCCTTTCTCGTAACTCGTTTTAGATCTACTGTTAACATTTCAATGCCAGTTAATTATATCTATGTCTACAATTTGAATTTGAATGTTTATTGTTTGCATAAAAAATTTATACACAACTTACTTAAGTTCTGATAGGTAGAATACATTTAATTACTATGTATCTAAATTCAAGGAAAATCAATATTGTAGTTTTAATAGGTAAAGTAATGATGAAAAATAAATATATGTTAAAAATGAAATATATGTATAATATGGTAAAATAAATGTTATTAAATTCAAAAAAAGATATCAGTCAATAATAACATTTTACTAACCAAGAATTCCATTTATTTTCATATAGTCAACATCATAAACTTTCAAATAATGTAAACAGACAATTGCAGAACCCTGTTCAGCCCATCTTTTATTTTTTTCCCTGAAAAGTAAAAATATACAAGAAGATAAATATAAATATAATAAAATTTCCCTTATTCAAAAATTAGTAACTACCAAAATGATGATGAATATTTTTGGTCGTCATATGTCACTGTACTCTTGAAAAGTTTTTCAAATTGTTCAGTATGATATTTTGGTAATGGCTTATTGTGTTTTTTTGCCCAATTTAACAGTTTTGTTTTTGGTAAGTCTTCAGGTCTTTGGTATAATGATCGTATATACATACATTTCAAACTATTAACATAATTTGATTCTTCTTTGTCAATAGGATTCAGCTTAATACGTTTTTGATCATTACACGCGACATCTCTTTCTTCAAAACGAAGACAATTCATATTCTTTTGTTTTTGACGACAGTAATCACCTAATTCCCAAAGGTCACTAAAAAATCAAAATTATAAAATCACAAGTATAAATTAATTTTATTTTCTTAGGATCAGTTCACAATAGTACAGTATTGTGCCAGCAGCTAAATCAAAATAAATCAAAATCTAAAGACTGAAAATTTAGGTGACTATGTAATACAATAAAAAACAAGTAAAAAAGTTAAGTAGAAGTCTTATATTATTAAGTAATAACTCATACTGAAACCCATACTATGTAAAGTGTATACATGTTTAAAGAACAATTGTATAACAGGTAATCATGCTTGCAATAAATTTAAACAAAACTGTACTAATGGGAACCTGTCTTTAAACAAACCAAATTTGTTGCAAGGATGTAGACTCTAGAAAATGTCTTCCCTGCTCTGTTTCTTGAATGTTTTGAAGCATATTTTGAATACAGTATTTTGTATTTGGAGCAACATTATCATAGTCAACAGCATGGCGTAGGTAATCTCTAATTACAGTAAATAATTCTAATTTTCCATCCCGCTTAAATATAGAACAATTTTTTTCAGCCGTACGTGCTATCATAACACTTGAACAACCAGTTATGTTTTTAAACTTTACTATATCTTCAAACACTTTAATTTCTTTTGACCCTCCACTACAACAAAATATTAAAACATATGAAAACATTTATTTTTTAAGATTATAAATGCATAATATACAGGTGCTTCAAGCTTATTAAAATGCTTACAACCCCACTCATTTATTATACATGATGATTTTTAATGCATGCTCACCCCCATCTTTCCCTTTAATAATACATCTATTCAAATTCCTAATTTTTTTGTACCACTTAAGGAGTGTCCTATGGTAATACAAACTTCTATTTTTCAAATAAAAACCACAATTTTTTTACTGTAAATTATTTAAAGGGTTTTTTTTTGAAAATTTTGATATATCTATATCAAAATTCTAATGAGTAGTTTCTGAGTTATTAAAATGTTTATACTAAAGATAATAATTCTTAAAAATGGTTTTACAAAAATAAAAACTATATGTAATATTAGATGTAGTATTTATTATACTAGGACCATTTTTACAAATTATTTATATTAATTCGGAGTGTCGCCAGTGGCTTCTACACCCAAGCCCTTCTATTTTGTAATTTTTCATATTAAGTTATCTTTTATGCTTATTATAATAAATTGGTATAGATTGTATAAATCAAAAAACAAAATTATATTGATAGATCAATTATTATTAACTAACATTTTCAAATTATCTAAGTCCCCATATTTACTTAACCCATTATCATAGCCATGTTATTTTTAGTACACTAAATTAGGTGTATAATTAAAAAACTACTAATTCAAATTTTAATTTAAATACATCAAAATTCTCAAAAAAAATATCTGTTGAATAATTATAAATGACAAAGGGGATTCCTATTTAAAAAATAAAAGTTTATATTGTCACAGGATTATGCTTAAGTGGTACAAAAAATTACAAAAATTCAAAAATATTGTATTCAAGTATAGTTAAAAATTCCAAAAATCCGAATATGAATATATGCATAATTTATGCATACAGATAGAGTGAGCATAATTAAAGAATCACCTTGTACATACTACTACTCTACCTATCATATTAAAATAATAACTATTTACTATGCAATGCGTTATTTGAGCTTATTACACTTATGATTAGAGCAAGGACTTATGCGTTTGTATTTTTTTTGCTGGTTGATCCTTTTTATGTTAAGTAAGTAAAATGTAATATCATTTATGTTTTAACAGCAATTTTAGTGCATATATTTAAATATTTTAACATGTTGGGGAGTATAGGGCACATTTTAGATTTGAAGGTCATATTTCAATGTTTTACTGTTTTAGTATTTAGTTCATATTTAGATAATTAGTAGAAAATTATATATTTGACTAAATATTTTCCACGAGTTAAAGTCGAAAAAAATTTGATACTATTTTGAAGTTATCATTAAGTTGATTAAGATCAAATTTTTATGATCAATAAGTAATTTAGATTGCTACATATAGACTATGGAGTACAACTGCAACATAAACTTTATTTAATTATGGTAATTTAACGTGAGTAATAAGTAGCCATCGTAGATTATAGTTTATACTATAATAAATTGTAGAAGGTCCTACTATAATTTTTATTTTTTAGTCCACATCTGAAAATTTTGAATCTACAAAAGTCTTTGCTATATTTATGATACAACCTGTTTATAATATATTATATATCATTATTAACTTTGCAATAACTGGAATATCTAATGCTTCAGATATAGCTTTAATGAAATGGTTTCTATTTGGATGTACTGGTCTCTCTTTAATGGTACGACCATGTACACAGATCGCAGCCACTCCAGTAGCAGCTAATTTCTTACACAACGCAACTGTTTCATCAATATCTTGTAACACGCGAATCTTGCAAGTCACTGGTAATTTAACAGCTGAAACCACTGCAGAAAGAATTGCACAAGCCTTGTCAGGATGAAGTAAAAGAGCAGCTCCCATACCTCCTTTAAGTGAGAAGTCTTTCGGGCAACCCATATTTATGTCGATCCCTGCTACATCTTGTTCTCTAATTATAATAATTTAAAAAGTAATAAAATTTTCAATTTACAATTATAAAAAATTGTACATACACTATTTGTGCAGCTTTAGCTGCTCTTTCAGGATCACTAGTGCCAATTTGAAGAACAACATAGGGTTTTTCACGTGAACAAGTACGGAATACCACAGTAGCATCACTTTTGTCAATAAAATCAACACTTTGTAATGTCTCTAAAATTATTATATTGGTTGTCTATCATACGATTAACAATTTTATTTTTAAATTACCATTTACTTTTCGATAACATCGAATCAGCCTATGATCGATCAATTCTTCAGTGTATACGATATCTGCTCCATAATCCAATGCCAATAAGCGCATTGGTAGTGTGTTTATCCTGACCATGGGAGCTAGTATAATTTTGTTGTCGTAACATAATCGTTTAATGTTTTCCATACAAATCATTGATCAACTATGCTCAGTACAAAATAACAATATTTTTTAATGAAAATAATAATACTATTGACTTTGGTTAAATAATCTATATTTTATCATGAGAATGAAAAAAAAAACGGTAAATACTGATTAATGTGGTATAAAACGACCTCAGTATTATTTGAATTTTGAATTTATAATTATATTATTAGTGAGAATTGTTACTAACAATTCAAAAATAGAGCACATTGAAGTACTCACTATCAGTAACAATTAATATTTAATTGCATTAAAATTAAAATTTAAGTGTTGACGTGTAGATAGTTTGTACTTGTGTGATTGTGTTATCATAAGACATTGTATAATTATATGAATTATATAACTATAAAAATGCGAAGCACGTCAAAAAGTCACCGACAAATAACTAACACAAAAGGTTATTCGAAAAAACACAATCATCATAATTCGACAAAATGCTAACCGACAAAAATCCATTGTACCACACTTATATCATATAAGATGTAAACTTGTTTATGATTTAAGGTACCACACTACGACAATGTTACCATATTTTAATATTGATAAAAAGACAGCCTAAGGTGTATTGATACACCTTGATTGAGCTAAATGAATTAAGTTTTTAGCCCTAGATTTGAAAAACTAATTACCTATATAAAATACCTATTTTAGCTCTTGGCATATTACTATAAAATGCTACAGGCAATGGACACCAGTGGCATTCTTAGGAATTTGTTGTAGTGAGGAGAATTATAGATTTGTAGTAAAAATCCATCATACTACTTTCAAAAATCCCTTAAACTCTATAAGGAATAGAATTTTCAGAAGACGTGAAAGTGTTTTCTCACTTAAGCCCAGGCGCCTACACAGAAAACGCATTCACGTAAAATCGTTCGTTACGATTTTTGAGCATTCCTAGAGTAAAAATCATTTATTACATTACCTATTATAATTTTGAGGGTTTGACATAAAAAGAGTAACACATTTTATTGTTATTTGACTTTATACTCGAATTAAAAAATTGAAAAGGTGGGCAAGTGAGTATCGCTTTACTGTACAGTAGGTGTCAAGAGGGTCACTGTAATAGATGTGTTAAATTTGAATTTAATGATATAAAATCATTGTGTAACGAAAAATAATTCTGAACAAAAACGATTTGTCAGTGTACATTACTATTTTTAGATTCTGAGCGAAGTGATGAATGTATTGATTTTACAATGTTGTGTGTGTTTTTTGTCTCGTCATCACGTTTTAG
>JACXSJ010002067.1:42611-58224 GCA_014851325.1 Pentalonia nigronervosa | reverse complement strand
GGGTTTGACCTGATTACTGCGGAAGTGGCCAGGTCCCTCCCCAAAAGAGCCATTGTTCTTCTCACAGTTATATTTAATGCGTGTCTAAGATTGTCATATTTTCCTATGCTTTGGAAATTCTCTGTAACAATTCTAGTTCCAAAACCTAATAAGCCTCCTGACATATCTTCCTCCTACCGACCAATAAGTCTCCTCCCCTTCTTCAGCAAAATTTTAGAAAGATTAATTCTCAAAAGAATTCTTGCTTACATTTCCTCCAGTTCTATTTTGCCTAATACTCAATTTGGTTTTCGTTCCGCTCACTCCTCAATACACCAACTGCACAGACTAGTTGACGCTATCTCATTCTCCCTTGAAAAAAAAAGTTATTGCTCATGCGTCTTCTTGGATATTTCCCAAGCTTTCGACAGGGTATGGCATGAAGGACTGCTATATAAAATTAAGCCCCTGTTACATCCAACCTATTATTTACTAATCAAATCCTACCTCACGGATCGTTACTTCCAAGTCAGAGTTGGTACATCCTTTTCCGGCTTAGCAAAGATTAGTGCAGGTGTTCCTCTGGGGGGCATCCTCTCTCCTTTCTTATTCAACATCTACGCTGCCGATTAACCCACCTCTCCGCTCACAACTGTGGCAGAATTTGCTGATGACAAGGCTATTATTTCAATCCATGACAATCCTCACATAGCTTCACTCAATCTCCAACTCCACCTTGATCTCATGACTGATTGGTATAAAAAATGGCGTATCAAAGTAAATCAATCAAAATTACTTCATACAACTTTTACACTCCGTTTTCTTCCTTGTCCTGAGGTGTCACTAGACAATATTCAAATCCCTTCATCTCAATCGGCTAAATACTTAGGTCTGTCAATTGACCGTCGTCTCACATGGTCACAACACATTAAAATAAAAAGGCTTGCCTTAAATGCACGACTCCGTATCTTCAAAACTCTAATATCCAATAACAAACACACTACATTAAATACTAAACTCTTAATTTATAAATCCTTATTTAAACCTATATGGACCTATGGTCTTCAGCTCTGGGGCAATGCCAAAATATCTAATACTAACAAAATTCAAACCTTCCAAAACAACTTCCTTCGCAAAATCACAAATTCCCCTCCCTATATCTCAAATCTAACTCTACACTCCGATCTAAAAATTAAAACAGTCCACGAAGAAGCAGTAACCTTTTACAAGCGATTCCATTCAAAACTCCCTTCTCATACAAATCCCCTCATTTCAAACCTCAAAATAGCAATATATTAATAAAAAAAAAAAAAAAAAATATGTATATATAATATATAAAATATAAAAGCAACAAGTATTTCAAGTAAGGGCAGTGTTACCACTGGGTCACCCCTCCCATCAAGTTTTTTCATGTATGTTTTTATCATTTATCTCATATTCTTATTGTTCCTAAGGAACAGATTGTATATACCGTTTAAAAAAAAGAAATTGAACTTATCGTTCAATTAAGTGAACTAGTTACTAGTTAGTAATTAGTCCTAGTGTCTTACCTAGTATTTAAAATTTGATAAGTCTACTTAAAATGTAATGCATAAATGCATATTATAGCTGATCTGCTGATGTGTTAATAACAATGCTCGTTAATTAGTTACTGTTTTAGTTACATCGTATAATATATATATACCTATAGACTATGTACATCAAACTGTATTTAAAATGTGTATTTGATACAATTTAAATAAAAACATTATAAAATAATTAAGCATTTAAAAATAATAGATGTTTGGTCTCTAGCTATGATTCAAAAATCATTTCGGGCCACTATTAGAATTATAATTATAATTTATTTCGCAACAAGTCAAAATTACAAATAGGCATCAGTTTTTTACACATGGGTTTTCTCAATTTCTAATATATAAATCGAATGTTTTTAAATTTTCGTATATTGTTTTTAATATTTTAAGTTTTTAACTAAATGTAGTTAACATCTTGTCAATATTATTTTAATAGTAAATACTTCGTGATTTTTGCGCTGTAAAATAGTAGTTTTTTGAAAATTAATTTTAATATAATGAGAATAAAATATTCAAATATACCTACTAAAACAATGTAAAAAATAACCAATGAACTCACTCCACTATAAAAGGTATACCAAAAAGTCTGCAGTAAAAAAGTCCTGGGCCTAAAACTTCTGGTATTATTTATATTATATATTAAATAATTTATTTAAAGTTATAAAACAAAAATCGAATAAATTATTTATATCAAAACAAAACAGGAGGTTAAGTACTTATATAATAATAATTTCTATTAGTCTATATAATTTTTACCAACATATAAATTATTAAAAAAAAAAATTTACTAATTTTAATTACTTATAATGTTATATAAAAACAATTAAATTAATTATTATATTAAAGGCAATAAATCAACTTAAATATAACCAAATAATCAGAGCAAGGACTTTTATACACTAAAAAATCATCAAATATGCAGTTAAATATGCCATAAAAATAGTTACATAATCAGATTGCACCACTAAAAAATTATATTTTTTCTATAAATATTTTCTTTATTTTAAATCATTTTAATTATTTTAAATTTATTCAATTTTCAATGTTCCTATATATAACTATATATAATAATACCACTAATACAGATCTCATTCTTTATTCAAAATTATGATATGATTAAAAATCAATGATACTAGACTTTTTTCCATCAAAATTGCAGGATTCATCGACAGACATGAAAATTACAAAGGTATGACATTCACATCAGAGAAAGGAACATGGAAAGACATTATTGTACAAGACAACTTTAAAATATTTTTAATCATTGGAATGGTAATCGTAAATAGCAAAGAAAACACAATAATACTAGCTGGCACTTCTTTCAAACTATCCAACTAATACGACATAGATGTCTATAAAGGCAGTCATATGGGATTTAAATACATATGATTGTGATACCCATGACTTTACAATGTTATATGACAGACCTGCATCTATCGTCACATGAATAAAAAACAAAAATCAACATACTTATTTAGTTGAATTATACAAAATAGTTTTTGTCCTTACAAACATAAGACAAACATATGCATGTTATTTACCAGTTATACGGACAGAACATACACAATTAAATATCTTAACAGGCCCTATATTTTTCAATCACTTTAAAACAAAAAAACATTTCCTCTCAAAATACAGACTTAATGGCATATATTAATACAAAACTAGTTTACATAGAAAACTGTTTCAAATTATCAATAATAAATCTGTACACAGACTTCTTGCAAAACAATGTGAACTAAAGAGAAAAATAAGTATTTAAATTGGTCATATTTAATTGATTACAAATAAACTTTATTATTCATTATTATATACACATGTAAAAAAAAAAAATTATAAATTTAATTGTGTCTTTATCTAATAATATGCAAGTGGTATTGTATTATTATATAACTTTTACATTTAAGGAAATTAATTGTAAACGGGTATTCAAGCTTATATATAATTAAACAATTATTATTATTATAATAAATACTTTTATAGATGGAGTGACATACGTAAAAACATTTAATCAAATGATGTTTGTAATATATTATGTTCACTGACTATAAAATAAAATAAATAAATGAATTTTAATTGTTTTTTTAAAAATTATAATTTAATGTCACACTTATTTAAATTAGTCAATAATACCAATATAAAATACTTATTACTAGACTTAAAATTTTAAATCAATATAGAAATGTACACAATTTTAATTTTTCTCATTGACATTAAAATCCAAACTCTATTTATTTATTACTTACTCCTTACTAATCCATAAAATTTTAAACTTGTAGGCTTCAGAAGTCGTTTGTCTGGTACACAATTGGTTAAATTTGATATATAGAAACCAAAAATTTGATTAACATATAAAGAGTTACCGTTTAATTTATTATGGTTTAGACAAAGTTAACCAAACAGAGATAGTGGAATTATTATTCTAGCACATTCATTAAGATAGTCTGCCAAAGAATGTGAAATAATAAATTAAAACATTGTAAGTACCAATATATATATATATATATAATAGGATCTCTAATTAATGTAAATTAATTAAAATAATTAAATGTAAAATAATAAGAATAATTAATTAAATGTAAAATTATTTATATACTGCTAATAGTGAGAACTAGGTCTTTTATCATTTTGAATAACATACTGAATATAACTATTTTGGAAATATCTTATAAAAAATAATTAATACTAAACTAAAAAATGTCCTCAATAAAAAAAAAGGTAGATAGAGTGAGTTAGATATAATACACAGCTTACACTTAACTATATTATACATTAAATATCTTTGTTGTCCAATGTTTCCTGTAATATTGTTTTGTCCTGGATAAAAAAAAATGAAATTTATTTCAAGCAATAACTAATATAAAACTTATTTTAGTTAATTGGAAAACATTTAAAACGTGCTACACGCATTGCAAATTAAATATTGAAAAAAATTAACAAAATATTCTGTGATAATAAGGTACACATAGTAGATACAGTAAATACATACGTCGTTTAATTAATCATCAAATGATAAATATTATAAGAAAAATACAATTGTGTACAATTAACATTTTAAAAGACTAAAATACTTTAACTTTAAAAAAGTAAAATAATAAAATAACGTACTCATTTTGACTGGATAATAATACATAATATTTATTTATTTTTTTTTTTTTATGAGATTATTATAATGTTTGATAACAGTTGGCAAAATGTACGTCACAGTATCACTGCCGCATGTGTATCAAGAGTTGCCGACTTACCTATTTATCATGTAGTAAGTTTGTACTCAGTAGTTAATAGTTTTACGACTTATTACGAATTTACTACTTACTACTTACCACTTTACTAATTACTGACTTCTGCACTTCTGCTTAACTGCATAAACAATAACATTACACCAACGTCCAAGGACCAAGTACGCTATTGACCATAGAAGAATTTTAATAAGACAAAAATAAGTTGGGATTTCGGATGAGAAATTCAATTATTGAATGATACTACTTGAATGAATGTATTGTAAATTGTTTTCGAAAAATTAAAAATTACTACAATTTTAATATGTCTGAAATAGATGGTGAGTACAAATACTTAAATACTTAAATATAGGTACTTAGATAATATATCTTATGCTTACATTCATACTATCAATAATGTTTATTAAAATAGTAGGTATTTCATTTTTTTTTTAAATAACCATTAAATTGGTTTCATATTACCTAATTTAAAACTTATTATAATAAGTTGTTCAAGTTGGTAAATTAAAGCTTTTAAATTCTGAATATTCCAAAATAAAATCTGTAAATTTTAAATCTTATTTATTTGTATGAATGTTCAAATTTATTTAATTTTTAAAATGTTTATAGAACATATATCCAAATTAAGCCATGAAGAACGAATGGTTTCTACAGTTGCTGAAATTATTCAGAAATTGTTAATTGCACAGAAAGAAAACAGAGATGTAAACTTAAATAAGTTAAAATCTCAAATATCATCAAAATATGGACTGAAATCATCTCCGCGGCTTGTTGATATTATTTCAGCTGTTCCCAATGATGCAAAAAAATTATTGTATCCAAAGTTAAAAGCAAAACCTGTTAGAACAGCTAGTGGAGTGAGTATTAAAATATTATTATTAATTACCTATATTTAAATACATTTATATTTTTACTCATATATTTTAATTTACAATTATGTAGGTAGCAATTGTTGCAGTTATGTGTAAACCACATCGTTGTCCTCACATAAATATGACCGGCAATATTTGTGTATATTGTCCTGGCGGCCCTGATTCTGATTTTGAATATTCTACACAGTCATATACTGGTTATGAACCTACTTCAATGAGAGCTATTCGAGCACATTACAATCCATATGTTCAAACCCGTCATAGAGTTGAGCAGGTACTTATACGTTATGAATTAAATTTAATCATAATATGCAATATACATTTTGTAAATCATTATTCTAAGAAATTTTTGTATTTTTTAAAAAAAATGTTTATAGATTGAAATAATTATAATACTACATTTATTACAATTTTCTATACTCAAGATTTTATTTTAATAGTTTTTCAATAATGTAACTGTATGTAAAAGTTTTAATTGTCGAACAAATACATTTTTTATTGAAGACATAAGTTTTTAGATAAGATTAATGAGATGAAAAAAAGGTACTTCAAAAAATGTATTGTCCAGTTTATCTTAACTTTATTGTATAATATAAAAAACTTAATTATTTATTCAATATTAAATATTTATGCATCAACATTATTAGAAAAGTATTCTACTTTAGATAATGAAATAAAAAATTATAAACAAATCCCTATTATAAAAAAATTGTTTCAACAATGTAAATTTTAAATTTAAAAAAATTTTAAAAGATATTTTTTTGACAAAAAAAATGTACATTATAACGAGTGGTTGACGTTAAAAGAATTCACCACCAAACGTTGTGTAGATTCTTAAATTTATTGGTTATAATAATTATTGATTAAGATTTATTCTCAATTTTAGCACTTATCATTATAATAAATTATTTATTGTATGTTTAAAGCTTAAACAATTAGGCCATAATGTTGATAAGGTTGAGTTCATAGTAATGGGGGGTACATTCATGAGTTTACCCGAAGATTACCGAGATTATTTCATCAGGAATTTACATGATGCTTTATCGGGTCATACCAGCTCTAATGTTCGAGAAGCTGTCAAGTATGTGATAAATTAAAATATATTTTTATTTCAAAAAAATGTTTTATGTTAATTTATTGTTTTACTTAGATACTCAGAAAGAAGTAATGTTAAATGCATTGGCATTACAATTGAAACTCGGCCAGATTATTGTTTGAATAGGCATTTAACTGACATGTTAAACTATGGTTGTACACGATTAGAGATTGGTGTACAATCTGTGTTTGAAGATGTTGCACGAGACACTAACAGAGGCCATACAGTGAAAGCTGTATGTGAGACATTTAATCTTGCTAAAGATTGTGGTTTTAAAATTGTATCACATATGATGCCTGATTTACCTAATGTAGATCTAGAAAGAGACTTTCAACAGTTTAAGGTATAAATTGGAAATATAAATAGATTAAATATTATTTAATTGTTTTAATTTATCTATTTTTATTAATGTTAAGGAATTTTTTGAAAATCCAGCTTTTCGTGTTGATGGTTTAAAAATTTACCCTACTCTTGTAATGAGAGGCACTGGTTTATATGAACTATGGCGTAGTGGACGATATCGGAGTTATTCACCATCTGAATTAGTAGATTTAATTGCTCACATATTAAGTCTTATTCCTCCGTGGACACGTGTGTATAGAGTTCAAAGAGATATTCCAATGCCATTAGTTACGTATGTATTTAAAACATCTATCTAAAATTACTTTTTGGGTTTTTAATTTGATTTATATTTAATTTATATTTTGTTTTCATAGATCTGGAGTTGAACACGGGAATTTACGAGAACTGGCCTTAGCAAGAATGAAAGATCTTAACTTACAATGTCGTGATGTTCGAACTAGGGAAGTTGGAATTCAAGAAATACATAATAAAATTCGCCCATTTGAAGTAAATATAGTTTAATACGTATAAATTATAATGATACTTGACAAATTAAATAAGATTAAATTAAAAAAATATGTAATGTTTACTAAATGATTAACTATTTTGTTGTTGTTTATGATGTATTCTATATAGTTAATGCTTAATAGTATGAACTTGGGTATATTTTTTTAATTATTATTGGTAATAATGTTTTAGATTGAATTGATACGCAGAGATTATGTTGCAAATAATGGATGGGAAACATTTTTATCGTACGAAGACCCTGAACAAGATATTTTAATCGGTTTATTAAGATTGCGCAAGTGTACAGATTCGTTTAGGTATAAATATATTTAAACTTTATTTCATTTTTTAGTACTTTTTAAATTAATATTATGCATACATTATTTATAGACCTGAGTTAAAAGGAAGAGTTTCGATCATAAGAGAATTACATGTGTACGGAAGTGTAGTTCCTGTTCGGGCCAGAGATCCAACCAAATTTCAACATCAAGGATTTGGTATGCTATTAATGGAAGAAGCTGAAAGAATATCTTTAGAAGAACATAAGTCTACCAAAATAGCTGTTATTTCAGGTTTGCGTATATTTAATATTTCAATCATTATTTAAAAGTTTAAAACATCAAAAAATGTCATTTTAACTTTTTTTGGTGTTATAAATATTAATCTAAAAAATTTTATTTTTATTTTTAATCTTACTGTATTTAAGTATTCTTTTCTTTCTCTTTATTCTTCACTTCCAATTTTGTGAGGTCAGCCACCCCTATCTCACACCTCCATAAGGTACTGTCCCCTATTTCTTAATTACTCACACCAACTATTTTTGTATTATTCTCTATTTTGTATCCATCTCTTCTTTGGTCTTCCTCTCTCTCTTTCCTTCTACATTCATTTACATAGCTACTCTCGCTGCCTTCAAATCACCTTTTCTCATAACATGACTGAATTATCTCAACCTATTCTCCCATTTTATTTATAATTGATGTCACTTGTACATTACCCTTCATGAATTTATTTTTTAGTCTATCTTCTCTAGTCACTCCACTCCACTTCTGCATTCATTTTTGCTACACTTACCCTCTGTTATATTGTGTATTGTCCATACCCAATATTCTAATCCATACAACACGACTCGCAACTGCTTTATAAAAAAGTACCTTTACATCTTAATGCCATACTTTTATTATGCAAAATACCTGATACTTCTCTCCACTTCATCCATCCATACATAATCCCATTTCTTTGATCATCATCCCCAAAATTATCATTTTTTTGCACCTCCAATCCTAAGAACTGAATAGTGGTGTTTTTTTAGAGAAGAACAATGAGAGCGCTCCTCCCTCCCCTTCGGTCTTTTTTTAGCTAATTTATTTTGTATGTCATATTATTTTTACAATACAATATATGTATATGTTCAAACTTGGTTGCAGGGGCCCAACAAATTGAAAATAGCCCTCTCCCCCTTAATGTTTTATCAAAATCACCACTGATACTTAAACCTATTCAACCCATACATCATTCCCCACAATCATTACATATTCACTTGCCTTGTCCCATAAATTTCTTAAATACTTTCTCCAAAGTACAAAATAATACATGACTATGTAAACTGTATATAAAATAAATTGCTTAAAAATATCCACCCACTAATTATTATACATACTTTTTTTTTAAGGTGTTGGTACTAGAAACTATTATAAAAAACTTGGATACCACTTAGATGGACCTTATATGTCAAAACAGTTATAATTGTTATCTTAATAACAAATGTTCCAAACAAGGTAAAGAAAAAAAATTGAATATTATGTAATTATTTTTATTGAATAAAAACAAAGTTATTCGACTAATCATTAGTATTATTAGTTTATTACACACAATATTCTTTTATTACATATCCATTATTTTGTATACTATAATCTCTACACTACAAGTCCATATTTATGGGGAAAAAAGGGTGGACAATTCTCAGGTTGAATTTAAAATTAAGTATAATATTTATCATTGTTATTGTAAATGATGTAAAAGTGAAAAAATGTGTGAATGGTACAATTATATTATTACTAGGGTTTGATACTTAATGCACTTAAAATTTACTAAATATCAATGCACTTATACGCATAGATAAGTACAAATATTTACTTATTATTTTTATTACTCGCTATTTTCATAAATACTAATATTTAACTAAAAATATTTTTATATTTTATAATTTTTACTAAATATTTAATAATAAAAACTGGAAATTGTGTGTCAACTATGGATTTGAAAAAAAAAATGATACAATAATTTATACCTAGTGAAAACTCTTAAAACAAGTATATATTTTAATATATTTATTTTTTTATTGCCAAATTTTTAAATTGTATTTCGAACTTATCATATATCATCAAATATACTCTAAAAAAATGGTAAAATTAAGAAATATGCTCTTAAAACAAAAAATCAGTAAATACACAAAAATATACACATTTAATATTTTTTTTTTGTAGTGTGGTAAAATTTATTTCGAGCTCACTTTGCAATAAACCTAAATCCCCCCCCCCCACACACAAAAAAAAAACATACAAATGTGGGTACCACGCGATTTTGTACATTAAACAATTAACCTTAAACCTCACTACAAAAGTCAACGATTGCATATGATTTGCTATACAACGTTGCCACATTTAAGTTTTTAATTTAAAATAAATATATATTTTAAAAATTTATTTTAGATTCTGAGCTAAGCGAGAAATGTATTAATTTTACAATGATATGTTTTTTATTTTTTTCTTGTCTTACCACGTTTAAGGGCAGTAAAATTACTCCGATTTTTTTCATTAGTATCTTTTCTGGTAGAAAAGTGAATCTAGTTGGTACTAAAAGGAAAAAATTCCCAATAGTTTTTAAAACAAAAAAAATTAACAAAAAAATGAAAATTTTTACGCTAAGTCAATTTTTAACAAATTTGATTTTTTTTGGTGTAACATCAAAAACATTAACAGTAAATGTATGAAATTTTCATCAAATGTTTATATAAAAATGTTCTATGTACAAAAAAATATTCAAAATATTTTGACTTTTTTTGAGCTATTTATAAGCATAATAAATTTTCAGATTTTTTATATTTTTTTTTATTGTTCCAAAAAAATTTTTCAGTTGGTCAAAAAACTTGAAAATTTAATACAAGGTTCTTCATAATTTGTTGTAGATGAAAATTAAAAAAAAAGTTGAATGTAAGTCTCTAATAGTTTTTTATAAACGTCTAAAGTTAAAATTTTGACAAAATACGTAAGAATCACGAAAATTTGCAATTTTTTTATAATTAGGAAATTCGTAACATTTTTTCTATTTAAATCTAAGATTTTAAAATTCAACACAAGATTCTCTATAACTTTTTTTACCTTTCTAAAAAAGAAAAAGTTTATAGGAAAGTCAAACTAATTTTTTATGAGCGTTTGAAATTAGACATTGGATATTCACCCACTTTCTCCAGGAATGATCTTCTTGTTTTGATGAATTTCAAAAAGAAATAACCGTAGACATTTGAAAATTTCATAAAATATTTAGATTACCATTTTCTATACACAAAAAAAATGTAAAAATATTTTGCCAATTTTTAATCTAATTGTAGACCAAAAAATTTTTGATTTTTTCAATTTTTTTTCTTTAAATATCGCTAAAAAAATTTCGTTGGATCAAATTTTTTGAAAATTTAATACAAGATTATTTAAAAGTTGTTAAAATAGTAGATCAAAAATAAGAAACATACATAGGCACAATTTTTTTTTTACAAGCAAATAAATTTTGAATTTTAATCGAAATTTATTATCGAACATTTGTAAATTGTTTTGTAGTTATAAATTTATAAAGTGTTTAGTTTTTATAGCTAAAAATTGAAAATTTAAAACAAGGTTCTTCGAAAGTATTTTATAGTGTAACAAAAAAATCAAAAAAATTAAAATATAATTTTTTATAGACATTTTAAGTTCAAATTTGGACGAAATGAAACATTTAAATGAAGAATAACAATGTTATTTCGTTGTAATTTAAAAATATTTTTTGAGGGTTCTTGAAACTTTCAAAGTATATTATTATAATTTATACATTTAATTAATTTTTCATATTCAATATTTTCTGCAAAAAAGAATTCAACCTACTGTATTATTAATATTAATAAAATAAATTATTTTAATAACGATAATATTTTAAAATACACTTAGTCATGTAGGCTGACAAACCATCTTCGTTCAGAATCGTTTTTTGTATACAATGATTTATATCATTAAATACAAATTTAACACATCCATGAAACTGACCCACTCGATATCTACTGTACAGCAAAGCGCTTGCCGACCATTTTATATTATTGTATTGTATTATGAATAACAATATTATTTATATTGTAAGACCTATAATTACTCTTGGCTTAGCAATTTATAAATAATTATACATCCAAGAAAAAAAATTAAACCTAATTTTTACATTTTTTCAATTCCCAGTAAGGGGGACTACTCTTTGGTGGCGCCACTGATAAATAAGTATACTGTTTGATGATTATTTAAACAAATAAAGACACATTTGCTTTAATAGTGAACTACATGATGTAGGTACATATTATACTGTTAATTAAAAATAAAAATTCTGTATAATATGGTGCATCGATTATTGTTTTGTTGTAAGTCGGCGAAATCAACATAAACAAATACTAGGCTTAATCGATAGCCAGCGGAATTGATATTAAAACGGTGGAATCGACAAAACCCCCTTAAATTTATTAGTACATTAAGGACTATTTAAACATTTTAAAGTTTGATGCCAGCCCAATTACTGGTCGATGGGACGAAGAATATAAGTCTCTTCTATAGTCTGTTCAAGAATTTAAATGATTGAAAGAAAATCATTGTTTCACGTATATAACGTTGTTTGAGAGATTTCGGTGAAAAGTCCTTAGCACCCTTTTACTCTCTTACCTCTAAGTGGCCTTTTAAAATAAGGTTAAAATTTAATGATTCTCATTTTGTTTATAATTATTATTATAGCCTAGAAAACCCGTTACTTAGTAAGTTAATTTAGTATGAATTTAATAAACTCGTAGTTTCTAAAATATTCATATTTATGATAATATTAAATTCTGCATAATAATTATTATTATACTGTTCATATTAAAAACTATAGTATTATTTTTGATTTTTATAATTGGTTTGTAATAAATTTAATGGTATTTCAAACTTGTAGTATTTTACACACATGAAACCGATGGAGAAACAATTTTTTTTGTTAGATTATAATATATTGAAATATAATTTATTTTGTTGTAATATTTTTATATATGAATAAAAATGCTTATGGGAGTTTTGGTGGGAATTCAGATGATATTTTTTTGTCGGGCGTGAGAGGCACGCCTGACGACCGCAACCTTGGTCGTAGGTACATCAAATGGTCGTAGTATCGGCACGCATGCGCAAAAATTCTACCGTCGGTGTGGAGGGGGTCGTCGATGGGAGACCTACGCGTCATCTCGTAGATTTAGCTCAGTGCGTTCTTTTTTTTCTCCAATTTTTCTTTTCAATACATGTGGTTGTGTCGTATGTATCTACGAAACACAACCCATGACGAATAGTGTAGTTTTTTAATTCAAATAAATTAAAAAACCCCAAAAAAATTATAAAATAAACTAAATTAAACAAAAAAAAAAAGGAAAAATTACATAAAACATAAAAAAAATTATAATTATTTTGTCCACTCGCAAAATCCGAAAGAAGTATATCGCGCGCGTTTTGCCGTAGTTATTGTTTTCGACGTGTTTAATTTGACGCAGCAACCGAATCAACGAGATGGCTTCGCTATACGTTGGAGACTTGCATTCGGACGTGACCGAAGCTATGCTGTTCGAGAAATTCAGTACGGTCGGTGCGGTCCTGTCGATCCGCGTGTGTCGCGACATGATCACCAGAAGATCACTGGGATACGCCTACGTCAACTTTCAAAACATGGCGGACGGTGAGCTTTCTATCGCATTATCTATCGTCAAGCGTGACGCGGCCCGTGATCGTTGCGCGCGACCGATTTCTCCGGGCCGTCCCGAGGAATTTAGTTTTCTCCGGTTTCCCCCTCCCCCACCCCTCCCCACCCATTTACTCGAGTCCGCCACGTGTGTTTTGTTGCCCTCAAAATTCTCTTCGAAACGGTTTTTTCCCGATTTTCATCTTTCCGCGACCATTACATTTTGGTTCTTGGTTTGGTGGTGTGAGTGGGTGGGTGGGTGCGCGCAAGTCTCGCTCTTTAGGCGGCCGCTGTACGTATTCGTCGCGCGCCCATGCGTTTGTCATGTCTTTTCGCCGCTCTTCCACCCACCTACCCAACCTCACCATTATTTGTTCACCTATCGGCTGCCAATGGCAATGACGGTGGGGTGGTTTCCACCGTAACCGTCAACGATTATCACGTGGTTATTACTGTCGATTTTATGTGTGACGATTATTTCGCGCACGTCGGAGGATTCTACGTGGCAGAGTACGACAGTATTTCGTCCGGTGGTATTTATTTTTCAGGTGTGCCGCAATAATGAATTATCGAGAAAAACAATATATTTTATTTATTTTTCACAGACGATAATACCCACCGATAGACGACGACCCATACCCCCTCCTCTTGTCCGTTCAAAAAGTCAAGTCGTCATTTTGAGATTCTATTGCATAGATTGAAGTCTCAATTCTCGTTTACATTCCGTTGGTAGCAGATATAATTTATTAAGCACAATGAAAAATAATATGTATTAGTGCAATGCGCGCATACGTTGAATATCATGGCCTTGATTGCAACTGCAATAATATCTTTTATCACAACATATATTTTTTAATGAGTAGGTGTTATTGGGTAACATGCTCAAATTAGATAAGGGTACCCACACTTGATAAGGTTTTAAAACATAATAAAAAAAACATTTAATATCCATTAATAAATGTAATACATAACAATATTAATAGGTATTTAAGTATAGATAGGTATTATTATAATTACTATAGTGCAGTTGATCCCAAACTTTTTTCCATTTTGGTACTTTGTCATTAGTTATTT
Organism: Pentalonia nigronervosa; assembly: GCA_014851325.1. NCBI lineage: Eukaryota > Metazoa > Arthropoda > Insecta > Hemiptera > Aphididae > Pentalonia > Pentalonia nigronervosa. The sequence continues at coordinate 43,559 of JACXSJ010002067.1, read as the reverse complement.
TAAGTCTCTACATACTTTGTATAAAGATAATCTATTAGCCAAAAATAAGTAAGTGCCAACATTAAGACTGAGAAATAGTTTTTCATGACACACTCTTTGGGAAACAGCTGTAGTGTATATATTTTGATGTGATAATATTTAATAAGTAAACAATTCATTACACTATTGAGTTGTATTTTACAAAAAACTATTTAGGTATCAACTTTATTAATATTCATGATAATTTTAATGACACAAGCATATGCCAAAATTAATTTGTTATAAACTCAAATCTGACATGTTTAATAAATAAATAGGTACTTATAAATGAAACATTTCAAAATTATGTATTCACTAACATAATATTTATAGGTAGGACTATCATATGTTTTTACTTATTTAAGAAATTCAATATAAATAATACATTAAGTGTTTGAATTTAAAACTTAAATGAGTAGATAAATTATAATGATGATTTCAAAGAGACAAGCATATGTCTGAAATGTAATGTTGCAAATATTAATCTGATATTAAAACATTTAATTAAATTTAGATAATAGTTTTCATGATGATATCAACGAGACAAGCATATGTCTGAAACATAATGCTGCAAATATTAATCTGATATTAAAACATTTAATTAAATTTAAATAATAGTTTTCATGATGATATCAACGAGACAAGCATATGTCTGAAACATAATGCTGCAAATATTAATCTGATATTAAAACATTTAATTAAATTAAGATAATAACTTTCATGATGATATCAACGAGACAAGCATATGTCTGAAACACAGTGCTGCAAGCATCAATCTGATATTTGAAAATTATTTGATCATTGTTTGCATGGTTAATAAATAGATATTTTTAAATATGTATTCATACATGGTTCAAAAATATGACCATATTTATATATATATATATATATATATATATATATATATATATATATATATATATATATATA
>JACXSJ010002067.1:0-26142 GCA_014851325.1 Pentalonia nigronervosa | reverse complement strand
AATAAAATAAATCTACATTTAATAAATTTGGACAATAATTTGAAAAAAAATCTTAAATAGAATAAAAAAAGCCAAATCCAAAACAAAAATATATATTTAATAAAAAATGAATAAAAAATCTAACTTGACTTAATTTTATTTAGATTTTATTCATAGCTTTTAGAATTGTTTATACCTTTAAGATTATTTTTATTAAATGTAAATCTATTTTATTTGATTTGGCCTTTTTTATTCAACTTATTTTTTTTTTAAATATACATTTCTTTTGAATTTATTTTTATTAAATGTACATTTATTATAATTAACTTGGCTTGTTTTTATTGAAATTCAATTTTTTTTATTGATTTATTACGTTTATACGAGCTAAAATATGTTGGTTTTTTAATTTAAATATAATACAAAATTTACCATCAACAAATTTAAATATTTTTATAGTTTAAAATTTTTTTTTAAACAGATTTATGGCGACTGACGAATTTTTTCGTTCCTTAGCTTTCGCTTTTCGTATCTCTTAAAGTTACATTACACGTATTGTGAGGGTAGTATTGGAAAGCTTAAGTAATCGATTGACACCAATTTTATTGCCTACACCAATACAAGAGGACATGGTAGAAATATTAAAAGATTTTTGAAAAAAATGGAATTTTCCAAATCGTGTAGCTGTCATCGATGACAAATATATACGTATATTTTCACCAAAGAATAATGGATCATTATTTTTCAATTATAAAGATTTTTTTCCATCGTTTTGTTAGCAATTGTTGATACTAACTGTAAATTAGTTTTTGTAGACATCGGATCATATGGTAAAGAGGACGATAGTAGAATATTTATAGAAACAAAAATTTCAGAAAAAATAAATAACGATGATTTTTTTCCTCCTAATGCCAACATTTAGAATTCCGATCAAATTTTATCATATGTTTACGTGGGCGATGAAGCTTTTTGTTTGAACCCACATATGATGCGACCATACTCAAAAATTGATTCAAAGAATGATTACGAAAAAAAAATTTTAATTATCGTTTATCACGTGCAAGAAAAATAACAGAAAATAGTTTTGGACTTTTAAGTCAGGTATTCAGAGTTTTTTACACCCCCAAACCACTAAAATCAAAAACCGTTGATTACCTAATATTATCTGCCTGTTGTCTTCATAATCTCTTATGTGATGAATACACTAGGAAGAAATATACGTCAGAACAACAATATTATAATTTTGACCCAAATGACTCTCCTACAAATAATATGATACAACTTGAATATACGGGAGGTTATAGAAATTACAAAGGCTTTATTGTTAGAGATGAATTTAAAAAATTTTTCAACTCACCACAAGGTACAGTTCCATGGCAAAATTATCAAACTTTAAGGACAGATACATAATAAAAACCTTAATATTAATATTTTATATATAAATATTATTATTAAATACTAATTATTTAAGCATTGTATATTATTTTATTTTAAAATTGTTTATTATTTAATATTAGACTGGGTATTCAGATTATATTTTATTATTGAACATAGTTTGTTCATAAGTTTCTTAATTCTAATATTAATTTAAGTCTAAATTTCAAAATAGAAATTCTCCATTTGGGTATGTATACTGTATATATATATAAAAATACAGATAAATTAAAATACTGTCTAGGTACATATTATTATTTTGTTTTTAAATAATATAATATAATAAAAAATAATTCATAGAATATTATTACATTTAAACATAATATAATAATTATTTAAACTATATACATACCTGGTTCGTTCAATTCATTTGAAATTTGTTTCCAAGTATTGTCCCTTATTGTTTGGTCTTTGTATAGTAAATGTTTCAAATCACATAAACACGGATGACATCCAACAAGTTTTGAAAGAACTTCATCATCTACGGATGAAAATATAACTTTTGATGACATTTTGTACATCTACAATACCTATTTTATTGTATTTCATATTTATAATGATGATAGAAAACGCGCACGCGACCGCATCTAGACTGTTCCTGAAGCGGTCATAATCGCGCATCTGTAGACGCGTTCGGAGGTTGCGTGCCGCAGCCGTGATGTTGGGAATCACCTACATTTAAAATGTATATGGTGGTTTAAACTTTTCCCCATCACTTTCGTCATCTTTCTCTTCATTGTTCATGGTTGCTTCATTTGTGATAGACTAATAAAATATCGGAATAAATGTATTGTAAAAAAACATGAATCAAAATCATCAGTATTAACCAACAAAAATATATATCTTTTTAAAACCAATTTATTTCTAAATTTTAATCAAAAATTTTTATTTTCTACCATTTTTTTTTTACGAAATTTGAGACTTATAACCGAATTAATTTTAATGTATTTAGACACGTCCGGACCGTTCCACACGATTTTGAGTCTAATACTCTAATAAGCGACTGAACCTTATGTGTATATCCGCGAGTCTTATAAGCGGCGCCCACTGTATCTTAAAATATCACTTAACTGTATTTGTCTTAACAATATATTTGGAGTCATTTTAATTATGTTGAATAGTAAGTGTAGTAAAATCAATACTTATTAAGTCCCAAGTCAAAATCGACGTTCAAATGTATTAGACAATAACTAAATTTTAACTAACGATTTTTATGTGTGTACAGTACTTAAAATGTATAAAGAATTTTACTTTTTTCTACAAAGTCAATGTTTAAGTAAGCTTATTAGTTTACAAAATTCTTTTACCTGTTTGGTATATTTTATCTCGGTTCATACAGTCTTACGTAGGTGAATAGAATTAGACGTTAGGCCACAAATAAGATGTTTACCATAGAGATACAGGTACGATTCCTTGATAAGAGCTTTTTTATTTCATAATCACCATTTATCTGTATCTTGAAGTTATTTTAACCACAGTGAAGTCTCAATTTAAAACCATTTAAAAATCTCTATATTTACCCATTTCTTTGGGTTATTTCAACTACATTTTAGTTTCAATTTGAAACCAATTTAAAAACAAAATTTACGACATTATGAAAGTATATTATCTTATTATGTTATACCTTAAAGTAGCACTATACTGTATTTGTCTTAACCAGGGACCGAGAATTTAATGGTTTTAACGGTTTCGGTAAGAGTTCAGGTCTTTAAAATATTTTTTTAGAGATTCAGGTTAAATTTCGGTATTTTATGAAATTTTAAATATAGGTTCTGGTTAAAACCGGTTCTAACCTATATCTAACCTTTATTTTGGTAAATTTTTTTTTTCAAACAAAAAAATGCCAATACATGTATACAGTTGTATGTTATACTTTATACTCATATAGACACTGTGAAAGTTTATATTGAAAATTTGAAACATTTGAAATATCATTGTGTTGTTGTTAAAAATTAATATTTAGTAAACAGTTTACTTTTACAGTTTATAATAATTTATAGTTACCTAAATTTTAACAACATTTAGGACTTAACCCAGTGTCATTTTTTTAATAGTAAAAATAACTTTTAAATGTGTTCGTAGAAATTATCCGTTATCGTGTAACATGAACATTGATATTATATAATAATAATATAGTATATACATAGGTCATATACTCGATAGACTCATCATCGGCCATCACGGTCGTGGATATACGGACGTCGCGACCAAAGATAGCATTGTGTAGGTATTGTGTATTATATTATATTGTATTATATTAAACTATAAAAGTATAAAATATAATTCTTGTTTCTAAATAATGTATTTTTAGTAATTTCTTTCTAGGTACACTAGGTTCACTAGGTACTTGAAAAAAGATAAAAAAAACCGGCATTTTTTCAGTTTTGTATAAAGGTTTTGGTTTTTGTTAAGGTCTTTTGAAAATATAAAATAAAGGTTATGGTTCTTTTCAGTTCTTTAATTTACATGAGGTTTTAGATTTTGTAACTAGTTCTTTTCGGTTCGGTCTCAATCCCTGGTCTTAATATATTTAGAGTAATTTTAATTATGTTGAATACTAGGTAGTAGAATCAATACTTATTAAGTCTCAAGTCAAAATCAACGTTCAAATTGACGTTCATATTGTTTTGGACATTAACTATATTTGGTGTAAAAATAACTAACGATTTTTATGTGTGTGCGAATTTTACAAATAACAATTTAATTTGTATGTATCTTCATATTAACTGTGCATATTATATGAATTACCGATTACTACGACTGTTACATGGCACGGTGAAACCTCTAAATACCAGACACTTTTGGTCATTGAAATTGTGTCCACTATTCAGACTGTTCAGTTTGTAGAAAATGTGTAGTTTGTTCCTAAAAATCCGTCCATTATTTGGAGGTGTCCGTTATTAGGGGAGGTTTTATTGTATACGGTAATACGACCATACTCACGAGACACTTGATAATATGTTTCAGACGAGTGTAGGTACAAAATAATTGAACAAACAGTACACAATTTCGATGATAAGTACTTAATATATATATATATATGTGTGTGTATATATATGTATATATTTATGTGTATATTTATAGAGTTGCTAAGATAATTGTTTTGCAACTTCAAAGGCTGCAGAACAATGCACAAATATACAAATACGAATCATATAATATAACTAGTGTAAAATCATTATAACATAACTGGTCCAGTACAATATTTTTTATTACGGAATTGAATAATTTAAAAATATATATAATATTATTAGTACAAAAGTGAATTAAAACTAATTACGAGGAACAAAAGTTGTATAAATTAACCGACGCACGATCGTAGGGTTTGCCGAAAGGACTGTTTGAATTTTACACTATATAATACGCACCTAATACTTTGCAGTACTCGTCTCGGAAAAGCAATTATAAACGGCGTGCATGCCAAAAAGGGTTTTGCGGGAAAGTCTGCAGTCGGCGATTAAGTTTGGATAATACGCTGTTACGGGGAATAATACGCGTGGTAAAAATATTTCTAAATTTTCAGAACGGTTTTGAACATTGTCAATTATACGCTTCTCGATACCGAGTAAGATTTGATTACTTCTATTCAATATTTACCTAAACAGTAAATATTTTATTTTTTTTTTATTATATTATTGTATTTTTCACGAGACATTGCGAACGCTTATAATGTTTTCATTGATTTTCTTAGAGACGATACCAGGTGGTATATATGCTACGAAGGACTGCGAATTCGACATTTTTGGAAAATACTTGAGAGTAACCGTGTGCAGGTAATAATATACTCGTAGGTACTCACGGTTTCCATGAGCGATAATTATTATACGGTTTATGCTGTACCGACGAGAAAACAAAATGGTCAGAGTACTAATGCATTGCATATTAATTTATAATTAATAATAATATGATATACGTGGAAACGTATTAGCCTATCAAAATAACGTAGCGAGAAGCATCACTCTATACTCTAATTTAATATATATATTTTTATATTAAATGTTTATAATTTCGAGAATATTATATATTTTGTCTATCTAGAATACATAATCAGAGTTTAATAAACTATATATACCTATATACTATAAATTATACACGCGTTCCGGCAAACCCTTTCTACATTTTTTTTATATCTTTATATTTTCTTTTAATACCGTCACTCGAACTGTACAATAATATATTATATTATATAATTATAACGACGATGACGATGACGATAATATTAATAATAATAACAATGCATATAACACGCGCACCCTGTATTTGCAATCTTAATACAATATAATATAATTCAACATCAAAAATTACCCCGATTGTTTGAATTGAACACCGTGTGACACGCGTTTTAAATACAATGCGTACCTAATAATATAATATATTACATAATAATAATAATAATAATAATAATAATAATAATAATAATATAATATAATATTACATATACAGGTATACTCATATGTACAACGAAATTTCTTAGTGAATAAAAGTACGATCTCTATTTACGTATATACATTTTAAACACTCGTTTCTGTGAATATATAATAATATGTATTACGTATATTATACTTACATATCATAACATTTATGTATATTTATTATAGTCAGTGGCGCTGTTTTCGATATATATATATATTATATACATATGCAGTTGATATACAATAATTATTATAATATAGCTGGCCTCTCTGATGCTGGTGAGTGGGTGCACAATGTAGTGCAGGTAACCGTAACCGTAGTATAATATATACATATCATATTATATTATGACAATACGCATATAGTATTATTGTGTTATATTTTTTTAACGGTATCGTAATAATAATTTATAATGCACGACCGTCTCACGCGTCGAATGCATACACCTACGACCATGTTGGTATGCTGTAAGATGTAAGACGTATATAATAATTTGAGGAAGAGTTTATACCTTGTTTTATTCTGTACCCTGTTTTAGGAGTAGTTATATTATAGGGTTCGATGGTATATGGTTTAAGGCGGTACACTACACGTACGTCTTCTGCTGTCATATCACGGGCCTTACAACTTTACATATGTGGTGACTTGACCTTCACACCCCGACGTGATGACAACGTGCCTACAGAATCGCGATTTCCGAACAACAATGTGATTGGCCGAATCTTGCGGTTATAATGAGCGGTATACGACAATGTTACCGTATAGTAAAAATTGTATATTCCACATACCAGAGAGAAGAATCCAATCCTACCCAAGGCACCAAGGTACGTTTAGCCACATAGACTTTTTTTTTTATTTAGTTACTACATAGACCATCGATACAAACATTTGAATCTACATTTCATATCGCGTCATCCATTGTGTATATTTCCAGTGTTTTAATTTACAGAATACAGTGGTTGTCTTTTTATACATTATGTACCGTGTTACCAGGTGTTACCGTAAAGTTGAAAAATATTTTAATTTTTTGACGTGTGGCATACAGTGGTCAAATGGTTATCAATAAATCAATACCATCGATAAAATGTTTGAAATATTAAAAGTTATATTGCGGCTAACCTCTAACCAGCAGGTTCTAAATATGTCTACCAAGATATAATGTGATCAAATAAACAACACATAGACGACGCGTTACGGTGCGTAAAGTAATGGCACCTTTTCATATTAAAAAAAAAAAAATTCTATAAATATCAAAACGATTTTTATTACGGAAATCAAACGGCGCAGCGTGAAGTCGCCATTATAGTTTACTCAATTCTAATTAGTCGTTTGCAATCGTGCTATGTATCATTCACTAAATCGTCTAACCACCGCGATCTACTGGAAAATGTCTATAGAACTGGACCGAGTTCAACTTTAGAACGCGATGTGACACGACAGACGACGTAGCTAAGTTAGCGTGTGTGCGAGAGAGGGAGAAAAAAAAGAGTATGTGTGTGTGTGTGTGTGCGAGAGAGAGAGAGAGAGAGAGACGGTGACAATATTACAATATTTTGTTTTAATATACACGGTCGGTGGCGGTTACCTAACACGCGCGGACCGCGGATCACGACGGACAGCAGCTGGAGTAACCGTTGACGGCCTCGGCGGACCGGCGTAACGGCTGCCTGCTGAGCTCGGCGCCCAGCACGACGACGGCGGACAGGTCATCGTCGCAGCTCTCGTACACCGAAGACGACGACGCGCTGTCGGCGGCGGGCGAGCCGGCTACGGCAGCCGTCTCGCCGGTGCCGTCGTCGCAACTGTATACGGGCGACTGTCGCCGGCGGCAGAACATCTCGTGTCGCTTGCGTCGGCTGCTGTCGCGGGACGGACAGGTCGAAAGGTCGTCGTCGACCGGTGACGGGGTGGCTGTGTTCGTCGCGGTGGACGGCGGTGACAGCGACGGCGGCGGGTCGCGCTTCCGCTCGATGAGCACATCGCCGACCACCTCACCCGTCTGCGAATGCACTTGAAGCACGTTGGTAGGCCTGAGGCGGGTGATCGGCGCTGGCACTTGTGTTCGGACCGCGGCCGTCGTTTCCGTTACCGCGGCCGCGATCGGCCGGTGATCGATATCCCCGACGTGGTCATCTTCGTCGTCGCCACCGCCGCCGCCGCCACAGACGTCCACGGTGTCGGCGAACGCGACAGTCTTCTTGCCGGCCGACGCGATCGAACAGCTGCGTTGGTCGCCGTGCTGTAACGACGACGGCGGTGCCGGCGCGGACGCCACCGGTTCCGGTTCCGGGAGCAGCACGCCGGCCGCCGTCAGACCGGAAACGACGGCCGCGTGGTGTTCGGGCGTCGCGTCTACGCTAGTTTGCTGAATGGAGCTGTGCAGCAGTCGCGTGCTGTGCATCTTCAGATCCAGCCTCAGGTAGTACGGGTTGTAGTAGTGCAGCGGTGCCGTGTCGGGCAGCGGGTGCGCGTCCGTCCGGTCAACCACGAATTGCTTGACCACCACGTACCGTCCCGGGTACGGTATGGGCGAGGGGGCCGCGCCGTACCCGTCGCCGGACCCGGACGCGCCCCAGCCGTCGCCCCGGGAAGCCGCCGCGTCGTCGCCCGGTTGATCGGGCGTCAGTGGTTGCGCCGCGCCCCTACCGAACTGACAGTACCACTGAGCTTCTACCTCGTAATCTCATTTCTTCTCCTTTTGGTCCTTGTTTAGATAGTGCAGCACGTAGTGCAACACCAGGTCGTAACAGTACTTGTACTCAGTCTGAAACCACAACAACAAAGGATTAACTCGTTGATAAAACTATATAAATATATATTATAATAATGATAGCACTGCAGCATATTTTAGGCGACATTATTGCTAAAAGTTTGCTATGGATAGCGAATAGAAATTAAATATTTCAAAAATAGAAATGCAAACTGAAAAAACTATAGGCAAACAAAATTGCATTTAGTTTAGGTATATGTTGAACACTCTAGTGAATCATTCATTTTTCTTGTGTCATCTCTGCGTATCTGTTTTCTGACGTTGGGAGAGGAAAAAATATAATTTTGACCTCTCAAATAATACTAGTATGAGGAAATTTTATACCATGCCCCTCCCCCACAATTGCCATCTAAATGGGCGGCAGTTTATTTGTCTAATCAATTTCATCAACTGTAAATCAGTCCATATAAATAATATTAATATTATTTTCTAACTTAAAAAATGTTTAAATTGACTTTTCAACCACACATATTATACATTTTTTTTTCTTGGATGCAAAAATGTATAATTTTAAACTAAAATATGACTTTTACTATTATTGTTATTTATTTGTATGATTAAAATATATTCTATAAATTATTGTTCCAAAACAATATTATGTTTTTTTTTTTAAAGTGCAATAGTACAGATCGGATAAATAATTTGCTTACGAAAGGATAACTGAGATGTTATTATTATTATTATTCAACGGTTATCTTATATATAATATATATATCATCGCCATTCTGCTAATTAAAATTTTATGAACATATACTGGAGATACTACGAACATTCTATTTACAGTGTCTAGTCTATAACTAACACAGATTTGAACTATTTAAAATATCGTGAAGTTAAACCAGTATTTTTACAATCAATTAATTTTCACGTAATAGGTCAAAGTGACACTTAATATCTTAAATTTATTGAAATCCCTATAAGGAATAAATTTTGGAAGACATAATATTCAATGTAATATTATTACGGTTATGGATTGTATACGATTGTACTCGAACAGATAGTTTTTCAATCAAAATTTTACTCTAAGTCAAAGGATTTTCCGAGGAAAAAAATTATAATAAATTGTCAATATATTTCTTGTGATCAGTGTTATCGCATGGTGGGGTGTACGTATATTTAGATATAACTGACCAGCGTGTAGAATAAACAATTTTAAAAATTCTTAAAATTGGAATAGTACGTTTGAATATTTAAAAAGTAATGAAGAGAATATCCTACCAAGAGAAATAAATAACGATTTCATTGTAAAAAGTTTCGACAAAATATAGAATAACCAAAACGACGGCAATCGTATATGGTCCCCTAGGGTGTTTGTTATCCGTCGGAAACGGACGGTCTGACGATTTTAACTGGTAGAGAAAGTCGTAAAAACTAGAGCATTTCTACTGATTCAGAAATATTACAGGCTACAATACTTTTAAGCAGAAGTATAAAAGTATTCATAATACTTGAATACTATAAATAACCGTTTATACAGACGAGACAGAATTTGAATTAATTTTTTTAACCATACTGCGTATCTACGAGTATAATACGTTTAAAATGCAGTATAATTTTATTTTTAAAATTCTGAGTGGAACGATGAATGTATTGGTTTTATATTGATGAAAGTTTTATTTTTATGTCTGTTATCATCTTTAGAGTAGTAAAACTGATTCGATTTTCAACTTTGAGGGTGGTTTTTGTCTTTTGGTAAAGAAGATTGGAGATAGTTTGTATTTTGATGGGTTTAATGTAAAACATTCCTAATATTTACTTGAAAAAAAAATGATCAAAACGTGTTGGCTCTTTTTGTGTTATTTATATTATAGACATTTGAAATGTTCGAATTTTAATTTTTTTTTTTTTTTTGATTTATGTATGATAACATTTTGAGTAAAAAAATCTTACAATTTAATACTGCAATGTTTCTCGCAAGTTTTTCTTACATTAATCTAAAAACCTCAAAATTAGAAACTTACAACTCTTTTTTTTAAACATTTTAAACTCTAATTTTGTTAAAATTGGATATTTAATATTGTACAAAAAATAACTATTTTAGTTATTTTGTAGTAATTAAAAAAAAAATACTATTTGTTATATAATACAAAATTGAATTCTCACTTTCGCATAGTACTTATTGGCTGGAGGTGATCAGCAACTATTGATTATCTATTATTATTGTAATTACACTGTTTATTGTTGTTAGTTTGAAATAAATATTATTATTATTATTATTATTAAAGATAAATCATTACATATAATATACGAAAAACAATTCTGAGCGAAGACAGTTCTTTATTCTATATTTCTAAGGACATTTTGTTATTTTGTTATTGCTATAAGTAATTTATTTTTATATCAGTAATACGGTACATAAATTGAACCGATTTGGCTAAGATAACTAAAAACAAATCCATGTATTAACTTTATAAGTTATAAGTAGTAAGTACCTATTGACTAATTATCCCATCTCTGAATTCAAATTCAACACATCCGTCGTGCTGATTTATTTAACAACGAGGTAGGTACACTCTATTCACCTTTACTACATAGCAGGGAGATTTCCTGCGATGTCATTATTACCTATTAATTATTCCATATTTAATGTAATAATATATTATGTAGTTAATATTCATGGATAAATTAGAAGTCGGCTTCGATTATTGAACAAGGCGGTAATAATCACACCCAGAAAAATACAAAGTGTTAAATTTAACAGCCACTGGACATAATATTATCATTATTGTTGTATGTGAGTTGGCACATTTGAACAAGGGTAGGAGAGGAGGTTACGTCCTCGGTCGCTCACCATATTCTCTATGAGTTGCGGTCGGTGACGTCTGACGGTCTTTACGGCTTGAAATACGTCTACTTCGCCGTGTTGGATCACTTGTTCGATACACGCGTTCGCAGAACAGTAAACACCGCACCTGCCCCTGCCATCACTGAAACGAACATTACAACGTAAAATAATTGATTCGATATTTATATTATAGGTACCTATCATAATTAATGGCGGTGATACTAGACAGTGGCGTAATTTGGTCATGTATGTAGGGAGGGAGATGAAATGTTTGTACATTTACCCATTATCCTTACCTCTAAAAAAAATCGGTTTATATCATAAGCCCCTCTCAATACAACCATTAGGATCTGTATACTACATTAAAATAAATAATTATATAATATTTAAATATTCACGTTAACAAATAGATATTATAGGAACATTAACTCAATTGGTACCTATAGATAGGTACAGTTTCATCACAAATCACAATAAAAGATCCATTTTACGAGATTTTAATTTTAATTTATTCAGTATTTTAGGATTAGTTTATTTTTAGAGCTTATAATATTGTTAGATAATTTATATACTTATACAGGTTATAAGTTATGCATTATACATTTTATTTGGCGTTGGCATATTGGTGATTTGCGTCGTCGTTTCACGATAAAATAATATTCGAACGCTTAGTAGTTCTAGCAGTACTTTTGTATTACAAGACAATATAATATAATATATTTCAATATATTTGTGCAATGGTGATTAATGATTAATAATTAGTGATTACTGACTAGTGTTTATTACGAAGTAATAACTGATATTATCTTAGTTATGTAAAACTATAAAAATAAGGGGTTCGGATTTTTTGGTATTATTTTTATAAAATATAGGTACTATAGTACCTATAAATATGTTATAAATAAGTTAAATAAGTACATACATGTGATTTTCTAGTTTAAAATATGTCATGGGATCCAAATCTCCCTCGTAATTACACCACGGGTACTTGAGTACGGGCAGGGGGGCAGCTGCCCATATCACATATTTTGTTAGTATTCGCCAAATTAAAAAGTTTAATGTAATGACGTTTTAATAAGTAACGGATAATATTAGTCGAAAGAATGAAAATATTTTATTAGTTTTTGTCATTTATTTTACACTTTGTCAAAATAATTTCGTTTTTCAAACGCATATCAATTATCACTATTATAATTTATCACAATGACTATTTTTATGGTAATACTTGAATAATTATAAAAGTATAGTTCAACAATATATTATAAAATATTGTAAAATTATATAATTTTAAGAAAATAAATGGGATTTAGGATTATATAAGTTTGCCTCTATAGCTTACGTACTTATAAATACATATAGTTGGTATTCACATCTGTACAAAATTTGAGCCCTAGAACCACCCCTAGTGTTGGTACGCTGCCAAAGGGTCGATGGAGATGATTTTTGTGATTTCGTTTTTTTTTGTCATTGTGAACACATTGTATTAAAAAATATTATAATACACTCACTGAGATACTACCACGACGGGCCCGTAGTCGATTCTTTGTCTCCACCTCTCGACCATGTTCATGAGTTCGACCAAAGAGTTGGTGGAAGTGGGCACCCTGTGACCCAGCGGCCAGCAAGTGAGCTGAAACAGTTGGACGGTTCTCGGCGGCGCTTTTACGCCGGCCATGAGTTCAGTGAGCGATACGATCTGCAAACGCATCGGACAATGAATGATGATAATTATTAATATAATATATTATAGCACATTGGTGGTAATCGTAATAATTATCAGGGAAATGGTAACACGTAACCACCTTTTTGTTGATCCTAAACAGCCATGTCTTTATGTTCGCGTAGTGATTGTGAGATATATGATCGATGGTGAATACCGGACCGTATTTCTTGGAATGTCTACCTTCCGGCCAAAACGGAGGGTATTGTTGCTATAAAATCGCAAAACGCAGTGAGAATAATAATAATAATAATAATACATAATATTTTATAATATTACAATATTGTACAATACGAAAACCGCCGACTTACAGAGTCTCTGGGTGGCAGGCAGAGGACGACAACGGCCGAACACTCGTAATCATACACGAGCGACCAAAAGTCGCCGGGCGTGTGTTTGAGAGGCCATTCTGTAACGATGTACTCTCTGGGTTTGGTATAGCCCTGCGACATGAAACAACAATATATTTTACAGTGTACAGCTGTGAGAAAAATCGTATGCGCTACATATAATAATGCAGTGGTTCCCATTCAGCATCGGGCCCATAGTTAAAATTTAAATTGGACCGAGGACCTCTATTTTTTCTTATAATATATGGTTATAGGCTCAAATAGCCTACATTTTTTTAGGGGAACACAAGCCGCCAATAACATTCTTAGTACCATAGAATTTAATGATTAGTACTGATTACTAGCTTTTGAACTAGATGGGCTTAGCCGATATTTGGAAGAACCAAGTCCCCCAAGCCTTCTTACCACTATTTGCGCCCGAAAACATACTTTTGTAAGTTTCCCGTCTTCTGTGCATTTAAATTTGTTTTATCCGCATCGTCAGCGTCAATAACGTGAGTCCGTGGCTTAGTCCTCCTATCAAGCACAACCATCATCGCTGGAGCCCTTAAACGTCGACCCGTGGACCACACATTGGGAACCACTGATATATTTATAATATCTGACTGCACGACGTGCGATCAATGAACGTAGCTCATACGCAGGCTGTAGATATTGATGGATATTATAATATAGTGTTATAGGAGGTACTTACGTCGACGAAAACCGCATTTATGTAGTCGGTAAACGTATTGCCTTGGAACGAAGTCAAATAGGGTCGGAAGTTGTCAGCTGAAAGGGAAAAAAATCGACGTGAGCAACTAAACGCCTAAGTTTTTTACATTTGGGGTGTTGTAGATTTTCTAATATTATACGAGTAAGTGTATGTTACTTAGTAAGTCTTTAACTTTAAAGTTGTGGGGCACAATATATAAAAGGTGCAATATATTATTATATTTTATGTTATACTAACGCGGAACGATCAACACGTCTCTATTCTTTTCCCGGTTGTCGCCTCGATGACCGCCCGCGCAATCGCCGATCGTAAAACGTGGAGTCATCTTACAGATTTGCTGAAAACACGTAACAATATTATGATATTTTATTTTCTACTTGAAATTTAATCAAGTTGATTTGAAAAATGTGTGTGTGTGTGTGTTCGGAGGAATGTATATTGATATAATTGTATATATTTGTATAATGATATTCTGCGGACGAAACCTAGTCCGGACCTATTATAGTGAGTCTGCGAGATCAGAAGAGATGTTAAATTTGATAATATGAGGTAGGTATACAATATTATGTTTTACAGTTGCTCCTAATTGTTTCGGTTGTATCGTAGAATTCTGATTAAAAAAGCGTGATTGATAAAGTTGAACCTCGAAGCATACCGTCTTGTTGGTCGAATACACGTGTAAAATAGAATAAAATTATATTTAATTTGAAAAATTCTATCGGTTAAGAAGCTGTTTATACCTAATAAAATTGGAAAATTTTTTCCACACACAAAATGTTTCCAAATTTTCGAGATTATACGCGGCTGATACGTGGCTTCGTATATACATTTTAGGTATATAAGCCAAGATCTGTATATTAAGGTGTGCATATTGAATTTCTATATTTTGATGATATAATATTATAACAACTGAGAAAAAAAATAATACATAATATTATATACCTGATACTCTCTTTGGTATTCATTGAGCTTGGTCTCGACGTCCTTCATAGACTTTTGTTTTAGTTTTTGCGAAAGTTCTTTGACGGGAAACCATGAAAATCCGCAAAGCACGAACTCCTCCAATGTGTCGTATATGAATTTGTATTGGTTCTGGTTTTCGAGCATGCACGAGTATTTAAAAACAACAACAGTACAAATTAAGTTATTATTTATATCAGATTAATATATGTATTATAATATACTGTATAGATAATAAGCTACACGTCGTTTCGCGGGCGCTCTACTGAAAAATTGCAAAGTCTCAAACCTCCAAAAATAATATTTAAAACGATGATACAATAAGTAGGCAGGTATAGTAATAGGTATAATAGGTATATTATACAAAATAATAATAAAAATAAATTTTTAAATAAATGTTACTTATTATATTATAAGTAGACTACTATTTTGAATGAACGCCCGACCACAAATTAGCGAATCGTCGTGAAATTGTGTTACGTGCAGAAATGATGAAAATATAATGTACGTATGTGTATGTACTACGATTACCAGAGTCTCGACCATTCCTTTTCTAGACTGTCTGAGCGTTTTCAAATAACCGAACACGTCGTAACAGTCTTCCTCTTCGGCGAGTTCCAGATTGGCGTCGATCGAGAGATAGACGCCGGAACGACCACCGCCGTCACTGTGAAAAGACACATAATTATCAATAAATATAACATTATATCATATAATATTATCAGTGGCGTATATAGGGGTTAAGCTCTCTGGGCCAGGGCTCATGGTGAAATTTCAGGTTCAAATGTTCAATTAAAACATTGCATGCACATTTCCTTGTGTATATTAAACTATATTGCATAACCATACTCTGTGGCCCATACGTTCTTTGATATTATAGATACTTAAGTTTTTAGTTTGTTGATAGTCCATATAATATTATGAATATTATGAAAATTGGAATTTAAATTGTATACTTGCTGGTAAGTGGCAAGTGATAACTTCAATGCTTAAGAGTTAAATTTACATATTATGTCGATAACGCGTTCTATTTTTTAGAAATGGATTACTATTCACCGTTGTTTTTACACTGTATATAGGAGTTATTCAATACTGTATAGGTTGATTAAAACCTTTTCTGAGAAATCAACAAGGAAATGTTAGATGGTCAGGACTTGCTTTGATGACGATTCTCATCATAATATTACATTAAATATAGATGAAATTGACAATATATTTTTAAAAAAAATACTAATAGTATTAATAAAATAAAATGACACAATTTCTATTTGTATTGTTTATGTTATAATTATAACCCAGCTCCTTAAAAATTTATATGTCAGTGCTGTGCTTGACTAGTGGTAAATTGGCCTATAGTGAAAATAATTCCTATATACGCTACTGAATATTATTATGTTATATAGGTACTCGTAAGATTAAAAGTACAGATATTTTTTTAAATGCGTAAATATTAATAGTTACACGAACCATCGAGTTTTGGATTTTTAACTTTGGTTTGACCGTAGGTTCTCAAAATATAGTTTGATAATCACCTGCGGTAGGTAGCTAATAAGTATATATCGGTACTATTCTCTGTGAATGTGGAAAATTTCAAATAATCATGAAATATTTTGTTTACATCACTAAAAATTCTAATACGGTGCAGCCATAATGACCGTGTATACATACCCCATCGTAAATTTAGTAAATACATATACGTTAAAAGAGAAACGTAGGTGTAAGTGATCATACCCTCGTAAACCACTCTCCCTCATATACCATCATAAAGTATGGTATTATGTACCATTCACGCAATCCATCATATCGGCGACGCTAAATTAATATTATATACTCACTTGCAGTGGACTACGATCGGATTGTCGTGCTGCAGCCGGGAACCGACAACGGCTCTCATTCTTCGCCTAAACTCCAATATCGCATTCGAGAATGGACAGGTGTGGCACGGCCATTCTGTGTAATGAAACTGAAGTAGAGTCCGGGTTTCTTCTTCGTTCTGAAGATATGAAAGTATACATATTTTATTAGGTATTATTATAAAACACACATAGACTAGATATTTTATCATTAAACACAATTTGCATTTTAGGATCATAACACCACTAATTACGCCGTTTTTATTTTTACCGTCAAAACTTAAATTTTTCGAAAAATACACAAAATTATTATTGATTTGCTGTCAATATTTTATAATTAAATCCAGACTTTTAAGAGACATCATTATTTCATTATTAACAACGAACTAATGTATGAATTTGAGTGATAGACGAAAACAAGTTTTCATTATCGTTACGGATGTTGCTTACCTATTTATCAGCTTAATTGGTACGCTGTACAAATTATTATATATTGTGACACAATGATGATACCAGATACTTTTATATATACTTTATTGTCAATTGTTTATTATTCTCCCTTTATATTACAGAAATTTTACAATCAAAAAGTAAACTAATAAAAATATACTTTGTTAGTTAACTTTTATTAGTTTGAGTAGTTTGGAATTACAATATGAACCGTTTTCGATAACATAAATTGTATACAGATTAAAAAAAAAATACGTACAAAATATCTTCAATATAAAATATAAACAAAAAAAAAAGCTTTTAATTAAAATAGTGATTTATTAAATTTTATATTTATTTGTATATTTATGTATATTAGGTAGATCATAATTAATATATTAACTATTGACGATAAATGTGTATAATACAATTGAAAATATATTTCTCGCTCCACTCAGAATTTAAAATTGACAAATAATATTTTTTTATTGAACGTTAAAAAGGGTATTTATTAATATATCGACATATTGTGAATAATTTTTACATATTATTGATGATCATGTTCATTGTATTTCATTAAAAATAATGTGATATGCTATTGAATAAAATAAATATTATAAGGCTATTATTATGCTCAATTGGTCTATCAACCCGAAAAATAACCGAGCACAATAATTGATGTATGTAAAAGATAATTTTTGCTCAATTGGTAAACTTTTTAAATAAAAACCAAAACAATGATAACCTATCGAATAATCTTGTATATTACTTACTAGGTAGCTGTACAACCCGGCTTTACCCGGACAAAAATGAACAAAATTACAGCACTATATATTATATATAGATATTATGTATCTACTTGTATTATTCGACTTTATCATCAAAAAAATTTCAAGGTTTTTTTTTTCTAATTTTTTAATTTAATTTTAATGCGACAATACTGACAGGGATTTTAGGTAATGTTGGTGTTGATGAAATCGAACAGACCGACAAATAATAATGACGCTTGCACTGATATGATCTCATAGCGGCAATGTATTATTTAGTAGGTATAGAAAATAAATAAATGTTTGGGAAGATATTTTTTAGTTCAAGATAATATTTAAAGTCGAGTACCTACTAACTCGACTAACATGAGTACCTACTCGTGTTTATGAGTACAAAAAAATACTAATAACTATAGAATTTTTTCAAAGTTCAGTATAGGTACACACCCAACTATAGAACTTGCTGAACTACGTCAAATTTAGAAAAACGAAATATACCGCGGATAAATGGATTAATATTATATTCGTGTCATGACGATAGATTGAAAACATGATATTATATTATGTAATATATATGAATACTAGCTAAAGGATTGGAGCGTAGCAAGTTTTAAGGAGTAATACTTAAGCAACTCATATGACATGTAAATCTGGATTGTGTCAACGTGTGAGTAATAAATGAACATTAGTGTATGTAATCCGTTAACGCTTATAACTTGGGAACTTGGGCAGGCACATATCAATACGTCGCGGAAAATGATATATATTTATGTATACATAACTATGAAAACCATATCAAAAGCGATAGTAAATAAAATGTACTTTCTGAAGTTCGATTACAGTTCCCAAAAAAAGATTGAAAACATGATATTATATATTTTAATTTATATGTATACTATATACTAGCTAAAGGGTTGGAGCGTAGTACATTTTAAGGAATAATACTTAGGCAACTCATATGACATATTTATTTGAGCTGTGTCAATGTGTGAGTAGTAAATGAACATTAGTGTGTGTAATCCGTAATCGCTTATAACTCGCGCAGGCACATGTTAATACGTCGCGGAAAATGAAATATATTTTTGTTTGCATAACTATGAAAACCATATCAAAAGTGGTATTAAACTAAGCGTACTTCCTGAAGTACGATTGTAGTTCCCGAAAAAATTGTCAAATTCATAAGTTTCTAGGCTATTAAGAATCGGTTTTCTATTTAACATCTGACTAAATTCCCAAAATTAATACAAATGTAATGCAATTATTTCACGGTATTTTATTTTATTTATTTTATGGGCTGGTCATATTTTTACATTAACATAATATGTAGAGCTTGTAATTAGTTCTTTATAATAAAATATCTTAAATACAGTACAAGGTAATCTCAACATTAGAAAAATAAAGATTCATTACTTACACAATTATAACTTGAGTGACTTAATCTAAAGCGTACAAAATAAAATTTAAAACTAAAAATTAGGGTCTATATTGCCTTTTTTCATTAATGTTTTAAACAGTTTATTTGCAAGGTAGTTATGGCGGTGGCATGTGGAATATAAAAAGGTGCAGTGGATCGAATTAATTATTGTGGTACCTTAAAAGAAATTAGCGAGAGAAGTTCTAAAGGCTCAATTGAACCATTTAGTATCCCCTTAATAAACCTAATGCCTGCAGATTGTCTAAATTCAGCTAAAGTAGAGGCTTAGTTTGTTTGCAACCGTCGTGTAATTATAAGGCGGACATGAATTTTGAGTATGAAACTGGTAAAATACAAACATTTATTTTGGACTCGCTCCAGTCGTCTTGAACCATTGGCTGTGCGAGGATCCCACACAACTAGTGCCGGTGGAAAGGCGGGGCAGAGGGGGCAGCTGCACAGGGCCCCGCCATTTTAGGGGCCCCGCGCCTAAAATGGCATATAATAATTTTTAATCCAATTCAATTAATTTGTTTTTAATATTAAAAATATAAGTCCCGTCTGTAGTGGTGGCTCGTAGGTTTGTAAATTTTGTAATATTTGTAGTTTTAAAAAATAAATTCACATTCAAAAGTGTACGTTTAATACTTTGTTTAATTGTGTACATAAAAAATAAAATATTTTTTAGGGGTTATGTAAAATAGAAAAAAATGTATTTTTTCCCCTTAATTTTTTATAGGGCATATGAAAAAAATCTGCCCTGGGCCCCGCAAAACCTCCCGCCGGCGCTGCACACAACATCTTAATTTTAAAGTTCTTTAAAGTCGAAAATCGACTTCTCGATACCCTAGGTATTTCGTCAACAAATTCATACGCAGTACTTTAAAAATTAAAATCGGAAATCTTGAAGTATGCGTAATTTATCACCGCTTGTTGATTTAAGACGAACGTGAAAAATACGTGTTCTACGATCTCCTCAACGATTAATCCGCAGCACGGGAACAGCAGAATATAATAATTCTTAAAACAAAAACTCACTTATATCAAAACAGCAATATTTGGTAAATGTATTTTTAGTTTTAAAAATTGTATTTAACACCATTAGTAAATTAAAAAAAAATATATGTTTTAACTAATAATTTGATGTTTAGTGCCCCTACACAAATTATCAACTTCAAGTTTATAAACAAAATGGCGTGATAAAAAATGTATATAAATATAATATTGTAATAGTAAAATAATAATATAATATACAAGGTGATTCATAAAAGCATGGCCAATTCCCTTTTTCTTCAACAATGCATTTATTTAAAATTAGATTTTTGAAATTTTTAAATATACTACCATATTTTCAAATTCTTGAGATTACAATATTACTTTAGGTATGTCTTGTTATTCAAATAATCCACCTTTTCTACTGTAAATTATTAAGTGGACAATTTTTCTAAAAATGCTGATTCATTAAAATCAAATTACGAAAGAGTAGTTTTTGAGTTATTTAACTTGTGCACTAAGAATATTAGGTCAACGATTATGGGTTTGAAATATTTGAGGGCTATGGCGATTTGAATCTTTTAATAATTCATATTTATTTATGAACATTTATAATTTGTGAAAATGATCCAAAGTATAATAAATACTAAATTAATATTTTATAAATTTTGTATTTTTTGTAAAACAACTTTTAAGGACTATTATTCTTACCTAATATAAATATTTTATGAACTGAGAAATTACTCGTTCTAAGTAAAATTTTGCACTAGGTAAATCAATATTTTTAAAAAAAAATATTTCTCATTTGTAAAACAGAAGTTTGTGTCACTCTTATAGGACACTCTATTTAATTAGTACAAAAAACTCAATTATAGTCTTGAAGTATATTTGAAAATAGAATAAATTCATTAGGTATTGAGTGAAAAATGGGGATGAGTGTGCTTTGGGAATGATTCCGTACATTAGATTCTGAGCGGTGCATTGAATGTATTATTTTTATAATGGCGTGTGTTTTTTTTATTTTTGTGTCTGAAGAAAACACTTTCTAATAGAAAAATTGTCTCGACGCTTCGAATGAGGAATCTGGTAACAAATTGGATCTAATTTGACCTTTGGTGGATCAAAAGTAGAAAATGTTCAGTACTTATTCTAATATAATTGGGTGTAAGGGAGGGATACGACAAATACGAATATTTGTTAACATTTTAATATAATTGTTTAGTAACCGTGGTTACGTTTAGAACCGTTTTTTTATCGTACAATGATAAATTATTTATCAACACATCCATTACAGTGATCTACTGAACGATGAGGTACACTCGACACCTACAAAAACTATACAGAAGAGCGGTTATCTATTGGACGGCTTTTATTTATTTGACTTTCTCATCGTTTCATTCTGTTCTGCGTCGAGTCAATATCATGGCATATAACATAAATAAATTACCGAAACACGTCACGTACGTGTATCAGACGAGTTTTACAAAACGTTTATTTCCCAAACGCTCGTGTTTTATTTATTATTATTAAAAATAAGATACTTTAAATTAATGACAGCAACGTGACAACGTCATATACTTAATTCATAATTTCTGACTTATTCTTACAGCTACTTTATAATAACGCACGCACATACTTTAGGAGACGTACGTAGGTGGTATGACCTATATATTATACAGGGCGATTCACCGAGCATTCTCACACCATTTTTTTTCATCACTAATGCAGTTATTCGAAATCTGATTTTTAGAATTTTTAAATAAATTTAAAACCTATGCTTTAAAATCCTTGAGATTTTTTGGGCTACTTAAAGAGTAAGTCGTCCTGTGGAGATACAAACTTTTGTTTTTCAAATAAGGATCCCCTTTTTTGTTGTAAATATTATTTGGCGAATAGTTTTTCTGAAAATGTTGATATGCTATATTCAAAATTTGAACGAGTAGTTTTTGAGTAGTTTTTAACTTTGTGTATTAAGGACGATAGCGGTCCATGATAAGGTGTTTAGAAGATATGGAGGCTATATTGATTTGAACATTATATAATGGTTAATATTAGTCTATCAATATTATTAATTTGTAAAAATGGTCAAAGTACAATAAATACTAGGTCCAACATAACATATTTTTTATGTTTCTGTAAAACTATTTTTAAGGATGACTATTATTTTTAGTATAAACATTTTAATAACTAAGGAACTATTCATCCAAATTTTGAATTAGGTACCTACATCAAAATATTCAAAAAATGTATCTGCTAAATAATTTAAAATAAAAAAAGGAGATCTCCATTTGGAAATCAGAAGTTTTGATCGTCACTAGAACACTCCTCTAGTGTAGTATAAAAATGGGCTTTGAGTTAGTATATTTAAAAATTTAAAAAATCAAAATTTGAACAAATCAAAATTATGAATTAAATATCAAAAATGGGAGTGATCATGCTTCGTGAATCATCTTGTGTATATATATAAGGATACACCAAATGAGGACGCGTCGGTGTTGGTAGGTAGGTAGGTAATAATGGTATGTTATTATGTTAACTCGACTGAAATAACACAATATATAATAATATTATATAATGTCAACGTGCGAATACACGAACGAGTAGGACCGGAAATTAATTTAAAATCGCGCACGTGCAGATAATTTATTTATTTTAATAACATATAATATAATAATATGGTAAAATAGGTGGGGTGGTGTTATCACCTATAAATATTTATACACGGAGTTATTATTTATATCACTCACCGTTCCTTGTTTTTTGACGACTTGTATGGTCCTGATGTGAAAATTTGCCAATTCTTCTTCGTGCAACACTGATATATTGAGATCGCCGTAGTTTTCGCTGTTCACCTTGGCCGACGGCCAGTATTGTATGCACATAACCTAGGGCGAGCAATAAACGAGTGAGACTTCCGCTGCGTAAATCAACGGAAACCGTCGTTGGACGGACTACACACACGCATACACACAAACACAAACGTCACAAACGTTTCGAACCTTGATAAAGTCGAAAGTCTTGGTCAGCATGACGATGCAACACGCGTTCTCTTGCCATATCATGCGCCAAAAATCATTGACCGTGTTCTCGGTGGGCCCCTGCGTGACGATATATGCGTTCGGTTTCAACAGGCTCTGAAATGGATAAGATTATTATTTTTTGAAAATAAGTTAAATTAAAAATAATATAATGTGTCAAACGGAGTGTGGTGTTTCGTAATGAAAGGAATTTGGGAGCGGTGATTTTTTATCTTTGTCTCCCACTCTTGGAACATAGATATTTAGACGTGTATTCATTCCAACGTACCCCTACCGATTGATCTAGTGAAGCAATAAGAATTCTAAAAACAGTTTTAAATTCGTTGTCAGTACTCTACTTGAGATCGATTTCACCACATTTTTTATTTTTCCTCCTAAATCCCAAAAACATTTATGCTAAAAAAGGTGTAAAATGAAATATTTCAATAATTCGGAGAAGTTAAAACCAAAAAATTAAAAATCTGGAAAAGTCGATCTCGAGTAGACGACGACAAATTCAAATTTGTTTTCAGAATTCTTATCGCTTCAACAAATCAATATTTGGTACGTCAGAACGACGTTAACATTTGACTTTTTAATCATTGCAATTAAATTCGGTCATTTGTAAGTTATATCCATATTATTATATAGGTATATTGCTGGTATAGACGATAAACATATTATAGATAATTGATTTTTTTTTTATTGTAATATACACGTCATGGCTCAGCAGTGTATATTCTTGTACCATACATACTGTATAATTGAGAATTATATTATTTTAAAAACATATTCAACTCTAAAAATAGGCATATATATATAAATCGAATTAAAGTTTTTTTTGTTTTAAGTATTGTAAGCTAAACACGACTTGTTAGAAGTAAGGGATAAATTCTGACTGGTGATTTTCATCGTTCAGTTGATAGTTGATTGGTAGTTTATAGTAGTTGGTGATTGACATAATAAAATGCTTATCATGAGTCACGGAAAAGATTAATAAGGCATATGAGTGAAAAGATGGAATATTGAAGTTTATCAGCAGAGATATAGAAGTTTGGAGGGGGGGAGATCTGGAGATCCATTAATCAAATTTTGAAGGGAGTTTATATTAATTGTATTTCATAGTTCGCTCCCATCAGTCGACGAGCAAAAGTTAAGCCTGTTCAATTTACAGGGAGTTAGGGAGGTAGTTTTCATGAGGTGCATGTTGAATATTAATTAAAACATAAAGGCGACAAATCTCAAAAATTTATGTTGTTCAACCGGACTTTTGCCACACACAACATTACGATTATTCCACATAACCGTAGAATATAATTTTGATATAAATGATAAATAAAATCTACAAATAACTCGTAAATACAATATCAGACCAGTGGGCACTAGTACTAGTACTAATTAAGTACTACCCAAGTACCTTCTATATCTACAATACGTTAATACATATATGATATATTATTATCTATACATAAAAAAACAAAAACAAATATTTTAATCGTGGAAAAGAACATTAAATTTAAAGGTATTTTTATAGAGGTATTAATTTCAATTTTATTATAAAATCGATGGGTAAATATAGATTCATAGTTTTATTATATACTCCTATATTGGGATTTGGAATTAAATAGATGGTTTTCAGTGCCTGTGAAATTGATTATCTGTACATTCTTAACCACTATGTATGATGAGTAAATAATTTGAATTATGTTATATATATGTATATATATATATATATATATATATTAATACGATTGAATTGACAATTAATATATAAAATAAAAAATTTTATTTGAAACTCGGTACATATTTGATTTCAAATACTTTGAGAGTATATTTAAAATACTGCGCGCCCGAGTACTTTGTTTGTTAAAAGTATTTAAAATACGTATTCGAGTTGGTATCTACTTAAAAAAGAATTTGAATTTGACTTTTACTCAAGATTTGAGTGTCTTGTACTGTTATACAATGCTGAGTATATAGATAACATCACATAATTTAATAAACATTATACCAGTGCGTTGGAGGTAGTTTATAACACCGTAGAAACAGTTTTGTAGTCTGTACAGTAATTATACACAATAATATACGATTCGATTATTATCTTGCGCTATAATATAGTTCGTCGTCGCCATCGAAAATGGACAATATTACATAATATTATACATGAATTATAATGCACAGGCATTGTAACGGGGACGGACGTGGCGATCGAGGCATATGATATAGATTTAGGTTTATTATGATATTATCGCGGCTATAGATGTATAATAATATTGCATTGGACGTGTCCCGAACACGGTTAAAACAAAGTTGAGGACACACTTTAATATAATCATATTGGCCGGGCTTGAGTATTGTTCCAAAGTGTTGTTCCTATGTAATATAGTTTTGAGGACATGTTTGATAATATATGTACTATGTATGTATACCGACTAAACATAATAATATATACAGGGTGATTATCTCCAAGCATGCTCACACCCTTGTTTTTTTTTTAATAACAAATTTATTTAAATTTTGATTTTCGGAATTTTTAAATATGATAT
>JACXSJ010002066.1:0-58030 GCA_014851325.1 Pentalonia nigronervosa | reverse complement strand
ACCTACTGGTAAATTTTACATAAAACGTATCATAAAAACAGTAATACTAAATGTAATAATATATTAAACATTACTTAACTATCGTGTTATACATTATATGGTATAATTAATATTAAGGTTTTTAACTATTTAGTTTTAAAAAACAAATGAACAGTTAAAATATATTATTACATTATAATATTAATGTATAATAATATCAAGCTAGACTAATATCGATGCGAAAATCAATGTATATTGTATACATACATTTAAATATTTAATATATCTAGTGAACGTTGAATAGCTTTTGAGCCATACGTATTTTAATGGTCTTCCGAGTAAATTTATTCTTCCCGATTATGGCTTATTAAAGTAGATTTTTAAACACTAAATAATATTACTTAATATTCATAATACTATGTTATTATTACAACAGCTTACAACAAGTATCATTTTACATAATTCGGTGATAGTTGGTGCTTTGAGGTTGTATAGGGAATATATATTTAACTAATATTTTAATATTAGACAATTTTTATGTATTCACAAATATAAAATTGTGTACGAAATAATATTATTCACGACAATGTGAACGGTTGCTTAAATGCAATTTAATATAATAAATCTTACAAAATAAAAATATGTAATAATAACACTGACGGAAGGCCATTATTATAAAGACAAAAATTGGTATAGGACCGATAAATGATAATACTTATATTATTATACATTTAAGATCGCTACATATTTAATTTATTATAATAATATATTAGTCAACTAAATCACAAACTGACAGTATTTTATGTTTATTTAATCCATTCATTTTAAAAATGTCATAAAAATGTACAATTTAAAATATGTATTATAATATTAACAGAAATTTTGTTGAATATTATTTTTCATTATTTGACTTCAAATATCTTTTTAAATAATATTAGGAACGTATCAAACAAAACTAAGTATAGGTGTGAATTAAAAAAACCAAATAGTTTAAATTACGACTGATATAATAATACATATATATTTATAATATAAAGGAAAAAATTGACAGGAATATATTGTTAAATATATAATAATGGTAACGGTTAATACAAATGCAAAGGAATAAAAATTGCAGGTACAAGAAGTATTGTAAACTGGGAAAATGCATACGCGAAGAAAAAAGTAAAACGGTATTTAATGAGTGGAATAATTGCATGTAAATTTACAAATTTAATATAAAATATAGTGACGAATAATCCCAAACCAGTAATGGAACACTTAGCTAGGTATTCTATAACTGCTGTATGCTTGTACTGCGTCGTATACACTCGTTTACTTATTGTTAAAATTTATTTCTGTTTTGAACTTTACTTTGAAAGTCCTATATGATTTAACAAGTTTGAGTTTGAGTAGTTGTGAAATCTTGACACCTTTAGAATTGATTAGGCGCGAATTCAGAGCGCAGTTCTGGGGAAAGAGGCAACAACACAAGAACGATACACATTGAATATAAAAATATAGTATTCATAATACAATAGACGTCGCTTATAAAACTCACGGATATAAGGTTTAGTCGCTTATTAGATTCGAAATCGTTTGAAACGGTTCGGACATAACCAAATTTATTAAAAAAAAAAATCGGTTATAAGGTTCAAATTTTGTAGGAAAAATCGTAGAAAATAAACTTATGTGTTGGTCTTACCTATTACTGGTTTCTAATCATGTCATATATTATGTAAGCACAACAAATTTTATCGCATTTCAAATTTATAAAAGTTTAAAATCTATGTAAGTTAATATGTATGTATATATATTTTTTTTTGGGGGGGGGAGGAGGAGGATTAAGACTTCGAAAACTAAGGTAATTAGCTTGTGGAACTGTGGGGCAGGGTACTGTAGGGTTGTTTAACACGTGTATGTGTATGTGTGGCAAGGCTTTTATTACAACAAAACCCGGATAGTCACCCATCCGGGAACTAGTAGTAGTGGGCGTTGCTTTCTCTCAGTAATATGTTTATGTATTTAATTAATAATATGTATATATGTACTATATATTTATAATTATTTTATAGTATCTAAAATGTAATAGGAAAAATGGGTAGCAAAATAAAGTTAATACCTAATTAATTAAAATTTTTGTTCGTTCTTTTACCCACTTCGCCCATAAGATTCAATCGGTTATAAGACACGCATTGTGCTGGTCCCAATGTGAGTTTTATAAACGGCGTCTATTGTATTCATAATCAATGGTTATATCCAGTAAAGTATGCACTCTTATATGCATTTGAGAAGGGGCTAGGCTCCTAGACCCCTTCTCCTGGACTAGTCTCTAAAATTGATATACGTACCAAATATGTAGTCGGTATATTGTGGAATCTCGATAAGTAAACGAAAATGAAAAATAACCCCTCAGAATCGTCTTATTCATCTATGGGCAATTATAGTCAATGCAAAAGTAATCAGATACTTAGGCAATTTTTTTTGGTAATATACCATTAGTGTGAGAATGATCATCATCGACCATAGTTAGATTCATTGCTATATGGATACAAATAATTGTTATGATACAACTTACAACAATCGATTTGCAAGTATTCGGGCAATTCGAAACATATGAAACCCCCCCCCCCCCACCCACCGTACAGCGGTAGTACTCTTTTATTCCACGTATTGCTAAACAACAACAATAATACCTATCAAATTGCTGAACATTAACTAGGCACATGATATATCGAATATACGCGAATCTGACCATATCCGTATAGAAAATGGAAACTACATAAAAATATTTATTGACGTCGCCAATAGGAGAGCATGTCCACGTTCTACGTATTATAATCACAGCAGGTACCTACTCTTCTTATTGTACTATTCAGTTTATTCGAGTGTAGGTGTACCCACTTGAAAACATTTCCGGTGTTTAGATGAAACGGGGATTTATTTTATGAGTGCTTGTCAGATAAAACGCCGACTTTGAAAGGAGCTAGTTGTCCGGTGGCAGGGGAGGGGATGGGGGTAGTGGTTTGGTAAACAGGGCCAAGAAACCGTGTCGCTCTTTATAATTATTAGGAGGAAATATATGCGTATAGCGTACCGACTAATTAATCCCTTTTACGATTGGCCAGTCGGAAAAACCTAAGACGTTTAATCAAATCTCAGCCATTTGGTTATATGAGCCAAACACAAACTTCTCGGATGACCTTCGAACTTTTAATTGCACATAATATTAATATAATCAGACAAAAATAACAAAATAAAAACAATTAAATTTATCGTTGCGCCAATAAAATAGCTTATCACGCGTGCGTATAATTGCCCGCGGAATTATATTGAGCATTACGCAGAGTTCCTATCAAAAGTAACTATTGGTGTTTTTTGTACACGTCGGAATGGTTTAATACGTGATCAGAGAGTACCGTTGTGATTTTCATATTTTCTAAGCTAGTGAGTTGTGATTACAGTGACGGAGGAAAATGACGGTTAGACGTAAAATCGTAACCATCGCGCAAATTGGAACAAAGCGAGCATATTATATATACTTTTAGACCACAGCTAGAGTAGGTATATTGAAAATGTGGTTAGCAAAATATTTCGTTGTTTCGTAAATTAATTTTAAAATTCAATTACAAAAACCAAAAACAGCTTAGCATAAATCACAAAAAATAAAAAATAAATAAATAATAAAAACTACAGTGATTTATTCCTAATTGTATTTTTTTCATATTAAACAGCTTATACCTAGTCATTTGTTGTCATGTTTGGTTTAAAAAAAAATACATCATACATTATAATATATTGTAGGTATTACATTTTTGATAACTAGAATTATCTCACACCCCGTGGGGACTTGAGGGTTATCGAGATCCCACTGCATCAACATTGTTTATTATATTAAAATTAAATGATATTATATTCTGAGAATGTTTTTATACTTATAATCCGATTTATATTTAAGTTAAAACGAAGAAAGTTTTGCAGTTTTGACCATTTAAAAACTATTCTGGAAATTAATCAATTTTCACTTTTTCTCGCAAATATACAGGTATATAATATACACGAACAAATACCAGACGTATAACATATACTATCCAGTTTTAAATTTATTACAATAAAAGAAAAAATTGAGATTGCGTTTTTATGTTTTACCTAGTATTTGGTCTTGTCTTTTATAATTTTTTTATAGTTTATATTATGTAAACAATAAATAAGGAAACTTGCTGTATTTAGTCGCCGCATAATGACGTTTTAAATATTTATTTTGGGCATAGTTGTTATTATACATCAATTTAACAATAATATTAATAAATTAAATATAATCACGCAAGATTCAAACAAATGTTGTATCTATACGAAATAAATTTGTCATCGACCATTCACCAAGCACTAAACTATATTATATTGTTTACTTGTTGTATAAACAATAATTAAACAGCCAACATAGGTTGGTTATTATTATTGGGGTATGTGATATAATGTTGGACTCGTGTAATAGAGACAGTGTTTTTATTTTGAGCTTGGAAAAATAATATTTGTGTGCGCTCTAATACAACGAATATAAAACATCAAAGGTAAGTCGGCCTACAAAAACAACAACATGAGCTGACATTGGTGTATATTGAATTTCTTCTTCCTTTTCGTTTCCATTTGCTGTTTTCTGGTTCTAACGCTGCATTTTTTTCTGCAAAAAATAATAATAATAGTATTCATTTTTACAAAAAATATGACAATAATGCATTTTTATAATAAATTATCAAGTACTCGAGTATCAAAATAGTGGAATGGAGATAAACAGTAAAGTAAATTTGTTAAAAAATTACATAATAACAGTTAGTCAACAAGAATATACAAAAGCATTATCCAAACTCAAAAGTCATAAAAGATAACGAGCACATACATTTTGGTCGAATTTCTACTTAAATTGTGAAATATATTGGTTATAAGTTATAAATTTTAATAGGCTTATAAAAAAATTTAAAGTCTTTATAATTTTTGTATAAATTAACGGTTATACAATGCACAAGATGTAATATTTTGACTAAACGAAATATTACAAATTAATATAGAGTACACATTTTAATATTATAATAGGTAATTGGTTATAAAATATCATGAGATTTAGAATTTTAAAATAATTGTGCGATTATAAACAATTTGTAAAGTTTCATTTTTTTGTTCGGTATTTAATACAAAAAATATTTCCTTTACCTAAATTTGAAAAAATAAATTTATTTAAAACTGCATTTTATTTTAATATACAACTAGATACATGATGAAAGATTAAACAGCTATATATATATATATAGAACTTTATGAATATCAGAACATAAAACTTGGATTTTTTGATAAAAATAAAGAGTGTTTTATTAAATTATATAACATAACCATTAAATATATTTACCGTAGTTTTATTTTTATCGCTTAAATAAAACGCAAAAAAAAAAAATAATAATAAAAAATAAATGGTTTTTGTTATACGCGCATATCGTGCATATACAATATAGTTTTAGCGTATAATGTATACATACCAGCTGCGGTGTCTTGTTGTGGAAGGAATTCTTGCATGTCTTGGATGAGCCTGGCCAGGTCTTGGCTGTCTTTGGCTATGCTACAGATTTCTTCTTGGTTGAAGTCCGGTTGGATTTGCTTGCACAAAAGTATTTGGCTAATGACGTTGCCGATGTTTGACGGTCCGGCACGATTTTCTGCGATACACAATATTATACGGGAAAACGAAATTAATGTATTGGCTCGCTTAATGAAACGTATTATAATAATGATTGGCTTGGGTTTTATTCGTGTAATTTTTTTTTATTTCCACCAACCGAAATATCCAGTCATGTCCATCGGTATGAGCTGCACAAGACGACTGCATTTTCCGAGTTCTCGCAACATCATCTGGCACAGGTAGAACAGTAGGGCCAACTCGGGGTGATCCAACAGCGATGATTCTAAATTTGACCTGACAAAAAAAAAAAAATCTGATATATTTCTTTTTTTTTTTTGTAATCAAGCCGTACACGTTTTTAAAACGAATTCCTAAACGTCACTCAGTAGTCAATATATATATACATTGCCACAGCTCGCTGGTGCGTGCAATATCGATCAGACGCGTGCTGTCACTGTACCTACCTAAGTACCACCTACCTATATAACTTTGGGTGTAGGCAACGCTGCACTGCGACGTAAATCCCCCGACCAGGTCGGCGAAATTCATATATTATATATTATATATATTTATTGCATTTATAACGATTGTACAGATATATATATATATATATATATATATACACATAATATATTATCTATATACGCTGGAATGTAATTACTTTACACGGGTATTGTAAATTTAAAATGAAATTTAATCGGTATTGTTTTAAAAATACATGTCCTGCATGGCTTATTGCCTATGCATAGTATATATTTTTTGAATATGGACATTCCATATTAATTAGAGAACGAGTAGTTATATTTGAAAATTAATTTCCGAATTTATCGTTTCTTTTTCAACTATTAAATTTATTTTATGAAACATCAATTTTTTCTACAAATATATCGTTCCCATTTGATTTGAGGTTTATGTAATAACTTTACATTTTGTTTAATACGTCAATTTGATTTAACGGAGTGTAGTTTGTGTAGCAGACTGTAATCGTTTTCAAAAGAAAATCCAGTAATTATATCGACAGTTTGAGTATTTGCTTTGAAATAAATGATTTGTTTACAGACTTTTAAAGTGGCCACATCTGTTATTTTGCTGAATAAAGGTAAAAACTATATTTTAATAATAATTGATTAGTAAGAACAATACGCGTTTTGATCATCGAAAAACGGTAAGTAAAATTAATATAATTGATTAATGTTAAATTATATTTATGATACAATGTAGTTAACAAATTAAATTTAAAAAATTTCATGTTACGAAAAATTACGAAAAAAGTAATGTTATTTGTAGTATTATTATGATATTTTTTTAAAAATGAAGTGCTATAATTAATTTTTACTAAGAATAAAGGTAAAACATGCTCACCGGTTTATATGAAATGAAAACTTTCTTAAAACCTTCCAAGTAACAGAAATCCAAAATCCAAAAATGTCTATAGTTTATTAGTTTCTAAGTAACATAAAATCAATTAAGTACATTATTTACATACACTATTATTGTAATTTATTATTGTTTTTATTATTATTATTATAATTGATAATGACAAACAACTATTAAGTATAATACTATATATTAAAAAAGTGAAACTGAAATTGTCCTATTCTAGAGTATTGAAATGGAGAACGTACTATGCAGATAGTAAATTATTGGAATAAAAATATTTTTTATATTAAAATAATATAAAAGGTATTAGGCTAAAACAATAGACAATATACTATAATCTGTATGGTGTGTACTCGTTATGAATCAAGGGATTTAAGATGATTTGATTTTGATTTTTTTTCATTATATTATAATATTATAGTAGGTAAATCAGATTATAATTGTATTTAATATTTAGAAGTAAAATAATTTTTTGAGTAAAATAGTCTTAATAATCATAGTGTATATTGTATATAAATATCAAACCAACAATAAATTATTTACTAGCATTTAATGTTTGAATGTCGCGAATAGTAGTGTACCAAACTTGAGCGAGTTATTTGCCACTCCAATCCACTTATCTAAACATTAACATTTAAATGGTTGTAAATAATTTACCATTGGTTTAGTATTCGATATTAAAAAAAGATAAAAAAATCATTCGGTATAATAATATATTTATAACTACGTAAATAAAAAATTTACTGCAGTACGAAAATTCGACTGGTTGGTAACCAAGCTTTTAGTATACGATGAAATATGCATTATTTTCCTTACATAATTATACACATCAGTTTTAAATATTTGTTCAACCATAGGGTTACTATAAACTGTACAAGAATCATGGCAACCACATAATTTCAAATCAGTAACAAATAATAATATTCCCGTTAAATCGCACAATTAAACTTACTCATGAATATAATATAGTACACAATTCCATAACAATATATAGTTGTACAATTCTTATTATGTTTTTATGTGTGCATTATAATCGAATATATCTAATGAATTGTATCTAATATTATTTAATATTAAATATTATAAATATATACGTTATGACGTTTATGTTCCTTTTGTTTAATATTATATCGCCTTTAGCAGTGGTCATGATCACATTTATGATAACGTCTTGTGTGTTAAGTATGAAATCAAATCTTTGCGACGTCGAATACCGAATTAAAAATAACGACGAAGGTGAGTTATATATGTAAACGACACAACGAAACGAATGCATATTTACAACTACCTAAAAACACATAAATTATCGTTTCAGTGGCTCACTCAGAATTTTACTTACTCAAATAGTAATAGTAAGTTGTTAAAAATATCTTATCAATCACTTATACTCTGTTAATTTAAATTTGAGAGCGAATTGACCTATTATAAAATTTAAAGGTTATAGAATATAATCTAGGGCCTCATGTATGATTTATTTGATAATTCAATTTTAAAGCAATTTTTGAGCATATAACATATTTATTAAAATACTATATTCTTTCATATAATTTCTAACTAGACTATAATATGATAGTGGTATATAAACATTTTTTAATGTTGAAATTTCAATTGGGGAGGGGGTAGTCTGTATGTAAAAATACCCATACATCCCTTGGGTATGCAACTGTAATTTGATATACCTAAACAAAAATACAACTGTTAACTATTATATATAATATTGTATATATACATAGTATTATAATGTAAATCAATATTTAGTGTTAGTGCGACGATAACATTTTGAGAATCGTGTAGTTTACAAATCTGAAATCGGGTTCATATAAGCACCAAATTTTGTAATCCAACTAAACTATATCTCATATTGAACGGAGAGTCTAGAAAGTTTGATAACGTTTGGTATTAATATTGTATACACTATACAATATGTATACAACGTTTACAGAATATCTGTACAGATTGGGTACCAAGGCTGTATATTTAATATGTTTAGGAGGTATACGCTTGTATAAAAACTTCACAATGTCAAATCAAAGAGAAAATGAAATGGCGTCTGGCTTCGGACGAATTCTGTATCTGACATTAATGAACCTATACGCTACACTGGTATAAATATGTTTATAGGACAAATACCCGACGTTGACTTCATAAGAAGCACTTAGCACTTGATTCATTTCTACATCAACAACCATATACATTATACAATATATACAAAATATATTATTATATGTGGTTTGTATTATTGTACATAGTCAGGTTTAGTTGTTGTTATAGAAAAAAAAAAATTACAACTAAAAATATAGACGTTGTGTTTTATCTAGTAGGGACATAAGTTGAATGTTAACCACACATAACGTGTACATCATATGCTAAATCGCTAAAATATATCCCAGCTCTAAAATGTTTTTAATTAAGGAGAAAAGTTTTATCAGCATTTTGCAATTAATTATTTTATACATGAAACAAAAAGGAGATGAAAGGATAAACTTTCGTAATATTGGATCCTAAATCAAATATTTGGTGAGATCTTTTGTTTTACTTAACGTATACGTACACTGTCCGAAAACAATAATAATAAAGGCCCCGTTGTTGATAAAACTGCTTATTCTTTAAGACATTCTCAGAGGAGACGCCGTATAATCACGGCATGTTAAAAACCGCAAATTCAATTGTCACATTCCCGACGACTTGTCTAAAATCATTATATAATGCATGTGTATAATATTATATGCAACTATACACCGAAAGTTGTGGAATCAAGATCTAGACCCCATTTGCATCATACTGCTTTATTAATAAAAAATTTAAATTATATTTTTTTTTTGTTTTACCAACTTGGTAATGAATAATAATGAATAATACGTGATATGTATTATCATTTATCATAATTTGTATAATAATATTTAAAATTTAAAAACATGTTATTTGTTAATAATAAAAACTAAATAATAGATAAAATTTTCTTAATTAGAGCTCACCTCCTATAAATAAATTTCTAATTGTAACACTTGCTTGTATCACAAAATAACTTCCTTTTAATCATTTTGTTGAATAAGTAAAGTTAAATCATTTAATATAATATTATTTGTGCTTATTTGATGTTTTCGTAATATTTTTCTAAGGTATATGCAACAGCACATAGGCGTAAATGAATTTCATAACTCTCTCCAAACAAACTCCTGAAGAACCCAAATATTTTCTCAATCAACCCTAATTTGCTTAGCCCTCCATCTATACGTGTATTATAATTATATAATATATTGATATCGATAATTTATGTAAAATATGATGTTCGATTAGGTATCAATAAACATATGGTAATTTTTCACCAAACTACCAAACCAGGTCAAAGTTATTAATATTTTTTTGGAAATAATTTATATTTTATTTGAATTATGTATTTGATTAATTTTAAAAATATACATGTATGTATACGTGTATACTGACGTATTTCGAGTAATTGTGTGAGATATGATATGCTAAATCAGTAAACTAGTGCTAGGGTATACGCCGTATACCCGTGCATACCTCCTCCCCCCCTCAAAAAAAAAAAACCACAAATTATGTAAGGATTTAAATATATCATATATATATATATTCGTCGATAGCTGCGTCAGTTCTTTGTTAACGTGCGACGTGACACATAACTCACATTTTGTATTAAGATAATAATATGATTTGACCGGGGCATGCAAACTAGCATCACAGTAAGTTAAGGGCGTAAGCAAGAATTTTTTGATGGGGGGGGGCTGAAACTAACTTTCCGTTATGCATCCATATATATATTTTAAACTTTAAATTATTATTGTTGTTTACTTCAATATAACACGCTATCCATACTATCGGTGCTCATCGTCTGTATAAATTTGCCTAATTCAAACACACTTTTATGCAAAAAAAAAAAAAAAAATATATTCATAAACTGTATACTTTGATTTGGATACCATTTATGACGTAAATCCTAATATTATACTGTTATTATTGACTTTAAACTTTAAACAGTGAAAATTATATAAAAATAAACAACGAAAGGGTAGAAACTGTCTCTACAACCTACCCTCTCGCGGAAAATCTTGATCACAGATCATATTTTATCATATATTAATGACTAATGAGTCAAGACATATCATATAGTACGAATGATAAATGTAAAAAAGGTAATTATTTGATCGCCGTTTCGACTTTCTTGTTTACTCTTGGATCAGCCATCAGAAATTCCACTACTTCCAGGTAAAATGTGTACCTATTTTAATTTATAATACCTAATATTGTTAGGTTACATATCAAATTATTTTTATTTTTTTGTGCATTCGTGTCCCTTAAACTGTATTAAAAATCGAACGCTAGCCAATAAGCCTTTTCTAGACTTCTTGTAAAATAATTTCGAACGGTATCGGTGTATACATAGAGTGGTTTAGCGTCTTAGCCAATCCACTGCTTATTTCGTGAGTAAAGTTTAATAAATCAACTGGCCACTATGAAATTAATATTATTCTAGTCGCGATCAATGAAATATTATCATTTCCATTGACGGCGAACGTGGCTGGTACGCCGTCGAGAAAACCGGAATTTGCGAACCGGAGATTACACCGCGACTACCGAGTCGGTGCAAGCGAAACATACGAGCATAGACAAGGGAGACGTCGTCGCCGCACGCTGCAGATATACGCCAAGAAGTCAATAGGGGTGGTTGGGGGCAGACGAAGCGACGCGTTTTTCGGAGACAAGGAAAGCTCAGTGTTCGATATGTACGAAGGCGTGTTTGGTCACTGCGATGGACGCGGAAAACGAGTTAAAAGAAAATGATCGCCGAGTCATCGAATCTTCGTCTTCGTAGTAATTCATAATGACATAATAATAATAATAATAATAATAATTATATAATCAATATTTCCGTGATATATTGATATAGTTTGTTAATACTTATTAAAATGTATACCTAAATAAACACAAATGAAGACATTTTATTTATATTTGTTTTTTTCTTATTAAATTTTTACATCTGCAGTCATACAACTAACTGCTGCTGCTGTACCTACTGGTTTTTCAATCATTTTCAAAACTATTATACGTGATAATCGAACACGTATTTTAACTTATTTTACGCACGGGAGTTTATCAATAGGTAACGTAGGTAGTAGTTTTTGTTATGTACATCTATATTTAATTATATTTTGTGTTACAAGTGTATTTAGGCGTATATATTATTATAAAATACATACTAGTACAAGTTTTGAAAATATGTTATTTCATTCGTACTAATGTATGAAAGCAGACTGTATTCAACTCGATGTCTCGATAATAATACAATCATTAAGTTCTGATATGTGGAAACATATTGTATATGCGCACATATTATTCCTCTATAAAAATGATATACATTTATATAATTATATCTCATGCACGCTCGAAAAGTTATTTAATAATAAGTACGTTTACGTTAGTAATTTAATTTTGAAATATGTTTGATTTAAATATTTTAAAGACTTATTTTTTCGCAGTTTGCACATATATATTTTACAACTTGCATCCATAATTTTGAAATATATAGAAAAAGACGGAAAAATAATCAATAGTTTGCTGCTTTTATTATATATAATATATTGATAAAACATAATAAATATAAAATAATATAATACCATACATGGTTAATGATATTCTATCAATAATTTGTTTAACATACTCACACAATATAAATATTAAAATTTTATGTATTTTTTAAAATTTAAAGATAATTGAATTAAAAATTGTTTGTATTATTGATACGAGCTGATGACAATGTTATTTTAATATTACATTTTCAATATAAATATGATATGATCATATACCTATATTTTATGGATAAAGATCAATAAAAATAAATTAGTAATGAAATAAATAAATTATACTTAAATTGGCGTCATCTAGTTTGACTTTTAACGGAGGTATAGTAATTGTATAAGCTTAGCCGAATAATTTCGGGCAAACTTGGCGATAGTACAATAATAACGTATATATAAAAGGCGTTTCATATAGATTATCCCATTAATCTTTAAGGTAAAAAAAAATTTGAATATAGAACATTGGTTTAAAGTTTAAAACAAAATGTTCAATGCCAATTTTCAGTTTTATATAATATGCTATAAACTAATCACAGTAAATACACTACGCACACAGTGATCATCAGTACCTTCACACATGAAAAAAATAATTCATTAAAATATAATATGCACATAAGTAGGTATGCAATTGACACAAGTATGAAACAATAAATAATATGATAGCATGTTTACATGATTTAATTGCAAAGCTTATGCCATGGTATTCCTATAAATACTTTTCCGGGAAGTAATAAAGCTTAAAAAGTTTCGAGTAGTCCTATTTATTGATTGGAAATTGAATCTAGTTGATATTTAAAAGGGATCGTTTGCTATTATTTTCGAAATAGTTTCCCTGGGCTTAAATAAATTCTATCCATGACCAACAATAAATATTAAACATTTTTAACTAGTATCTACCTAGGTGGCTATAGGTACTTATATGGGAGATGAGAATTTCCCATAGGTTATTTCCCAAAATTATGGACTGTTATTCCGTTTACATTAGTTTTAATCGAATGCTATGATTTATAATTTCTTTCGGATTTATAATAAAAATAAAACACTATTATTCTGCACCGAGGTGAATTGAGTACGTCAAAGGCATTTAATACACAGTGTTTATCACATTTTGTCTGTATTTTAATACAGATTAATACAGATGTCGATTTAATGTTCTATACAAGTATTGATTACTCAGTAATTATAATATAGTAAAAAGTGGAAATATAGGTAACCACTCTAATGTTCAGTAGGTGTTGAGTGTGCCTCGTCATATTGACAAATTTTTTCAAAACTTGATTTTTAAATGTTTATAAAAACATTTGTGACTTGTGTCATTAATATGTTTGAATAGCTATTATAAAAGCTAATGTGGAACCTTGTATCAAATATTCAAAGGCTGTTGACCCAGCAAATATTTTTCATGGACATTTAAAGAAAATATTAATAATTTTAATATCCATATTATATAGCTCAAAAAAAAAGGAATTTTGTACTTTTGACTCTTAAAATACCTACTAATTAAAATTTAATACCAGAAATCACTCTCAAAATTGAAATTATAAGTATTACTTAGAAAACTAGTTTCTACTAGAAAAAGTGTCACCAGGCACAACAAATCACACATCATTGTAAAATTAATACATTCATCACTCCGCTAAAATATTGATTGCGAAACAATGGGTTTTTTTAGTGATGGTTTGAAATTAGTCAAGCAAAGCATAATAAATTAGTATTTTTTTTTTTTTGATGACCAAAGTCGTCAATAAAAATTCACCATAAAATAAATAAAACATTTAGTGTCTTATGTATAATTAAGAATTATTTTTAGATTCTTATTAAACTTCAGATATTTGGTGTTTAGCGTACAATACACCAATAATATTTTATTTAATGTTTATATTTACTAACATTCCATAATATGGTTAATATCAATAAATTTATAAATAATTTTGCTAACAAATGATATGAAAAATCTTTAAAAAAATAATTATCAAAAGATTACAACGATTCGTTTTGGAATCACACTATGAAACTGTTTTCTTTGATTTTTTTGTCCATTCATCGTAATTTTTAGTTGTATCTCAAACAACTTAACGTAATTTATTAATGATGTTTCCTCTTTGAAAAAGTCATTTGTGATTAATTTTTTCTTGAAATCTTCTCTAAGTTGTTTAACCTTTCAGTTTATATTGTGTTGAACAATAAAACTAAAATCGTTATTATTTATGTATATATATATTTGTGCATTATAATATAATTAGATAATTCGACAAATTTAAAATTAATTACATAAATTATGCAGACTTTCCATGCAAGTAAGTTTTAACGTAAAATCCAACGAAACCCGTATAAATTGATGGTTTTGAAATTAGAGTGAATATTTATGGGCTTAATGAGAAAATGTCCCGGATTTCGAACAATCGATCATGATAGTGTTGTGTCGCGTGATGACGATGATCTCTAACCCAATAAATGCAAATTATAAAATATATCCATTATAATAATATTATGTCCGGCATCGTTGACGGTGACCGCCGACCGGAATTCGTCAACAGACATTAAATGGACCATCGGACCAGGTAGTATTATATATATTACATTAAGTGAATAATAGGTAAGCGTTGCTTGTTGACGAGATGAAATGTTTATCTATTGTTAGGCCAAAGACAATACTGCATATAATATTTTACTATTTGTTTTACATAGGCGCATTACTAATCGAATGATAATACGTTTGTGTTGATAACATGATTCAGTTAAAAAAAAACATAAAATCTCAAATTACTCACTTATGTAATGCATTATGTTTTTAACATCCCACTTTTTGTTTTGGATTCCATTCAAAGCAAATAAGCTAATTAGATATATTTTATTGATCTTACAATTATGTGATTTGTATCTCTTTAGATTCTAGTCAATGGCACTTCTTGAGTTATACAATCGTTTCATGAATGCAGACAATCTACATAGGAGTCTAAGGGTAAAAATTGTATTTCATTTATACTTTAAAATTATTATTTTACAGAAAATTCAATAAATATATATATAAAAAAAATTCTAAGAAAATAGTGAGAATTGTTACATCTATTGTAGATATATGTTTTAATTATTTTTTAAATTTTTATTTAGTGATATTTTTATATCTGTGGTTTTTTTTTAAAAAAAAAAGTTATATTCATAATTTGCAATATTATCTGATATTAATTGGGTAAGTATACATTTGAATAAAAAATTTTAAATTTCGAATTTTAAGCATTGTTTAGGTTACGAAGTATACAGTAGATAATGCATTTTCATTGTATAAAATTAAAAAACATATACTCGTATTGTGTCTGTCTTAAGTTGAAATTGTGAATGTACATTATTATTTATAGTATGTAAATAGTTTGGAGTAATATAATATATTAGACTTGATAAAAGTTGAAATTAACAAGTATAATGTTTAAAAAGCTATTACGACTGTTTGCTTCGATATGTAGGTCGTTGGGTATATGCAAATACCAAGGTTATTTATATATATATATATGGTATTTTTGTAAAAGAAAATTCTTAAATTTATGATACTATAAACAAAACGTATTATTTATTTATGTTTATGGAACTTAAAACACGGAATCATTGTTACATTTATTTTTATATTTTATATATTGACCGTTCAAGGATTTAATTAAAACAAATTATACATTACGTAATAATATATTATATAAACATAATATTTGGACAAAATTTAATGTTAAAAGTTAAACGTAAAGAATTTTAAGAATAAACTTTAATGAGTTTTAAATATTGTGTAATTTAAATTGTTCTCTAACGTACCAAGGATATTTTTATATATGTTTTATTGGATATTTAATTATTTTTTAAATAATAAGAAATGTGAAAAATATAGTTTTTAAATTATATTTGCAGAATCATATTATTAACATTTTAATCGTTATTAACTTTGTTTTTTGTTAAACCTTTTTATTTCCAAATTTAAATTTGTACTCAATAGGTTTTATTCAATTCAAACATAATATTATTAAAATGCCATTATTTTTTATTATATGGTATTGTATTGTACTAAGTACATATTACAATATTAGCATTTTCACAATGATTACAATTTTCAACGAAAATATATAGTTTGTGTTGTATTATTATTTATTAATATTAATGAGAAATGTTATTTATTATACAATAATATGTAGTTTACAATTGTACTTACTGTGAAATAATTATATATTTTTTAATGATATACAAAAGATGTTACATCTATAATTACTTGATAACTCAATTACTATTTTATATAATATGTAGTAATAATATCTAAATGTATCCCCAATGCCAGTGTTACATTATATAAAATTATATATTCAGAAGAATCGCTTTAATTACACATACACACACACTATTATATATACATGCAATTATAACATTGTTTAAATCGTTTTTTCTCTTTCTCCGCACTATTGAGACAATATAGTTTAGCTAAATGGAAATATGGCTTAATAATGTTCTATTTTTAGTTTTACTCATGACAATGTAATATGTATTAAAAACTTTAGCAGTTATTTGGAAACTTTTGAAATTGGTCAGTCGGCGTTCATCTTGTAGAAAACTTTTTCACAATATCATTTATACACATATAATATAGCAGTATAGGCAGTAGGTAGAATATATTATGTTAGAATAAATACTGGACAATAAATAGTTTTGGAAACAAAATACTTGTATGTATATTATTTGCGTTGGGCGTGTCTCGTGTATATTTAAATATGTAAGCCGTTCGTAAGAAAATCCTGACTTGAAGAATGTCTTCCTCCGTGGAATGCGAATTTTTTTTTAAGTGAATGTATAAGTGTATATACGAAACTAAAACTTTTT
Source organism: Pentalonia nigronervosa (assembly GCA_014851325.1). Classification (NCBI taxonomy): domain Eukaryota; kingdom Metazoa; phylum Arthropoda; class Insecta; order Hemiptera; family Aphididae; genus Pentalonia; species Pentalonia nigronervosa. Next base: position 40,579 of record JACXSJ010002066.1, on the reverse strand, counting down.
GTCTAAAAATGTAAAGTGAAATATTTCAAAACGAATAGCTCTACTGAATTCTTGAACTTCATAACAGATAATGTTGGGAAAACTTAGCTAATTTACAGGATATGATTCCCGTAAAAAGAAGACAATTTATAGCATGAAGATTATATAGATATATCAGTTGGTTTATTTTCATTTACAAATAGTTTTTCTCCATTTGTTACATCCTAGTTCTCTTTTTTATAACTTTTATTTATCACGATATAAAAAAAAGAGATATTTTGTAACTTCTGGTTTTGGGAATTAATTTTAAGCGATCAATATATTGTTACTGCGCAAGACACCGGACCATCATACTGGCTAGTACATCTTTATCATAGCGAAATAATGATATTTTTAGAATGAGTCATGATAAATATATGTTTTAATAGACATTATTATGGTAAGTACTTATTGGTTATCTCCGACTAATATCATTAACGTCGATTTTTTATCACTAGTTATACATGTTTAAATATCGAACCAAAGTTTTTAGTATCCATTATGAAAATAAATAAATAATTGGTAATTAAAATAAATGTGGTTGAGATAACCAATAAGTACCCAATATATTAAACTTAATGGTATTAGTTCCTACGATTTATTTCCACTTGATTGTATGGAATTGGTTTAAAAAACGAAAAATGTGTACGACAAAAATTAAAATAATATTGTTTGGAATATAATATTATTATAAACAACATTATACCCACGTGCTGTTGGTGTGTGTGTGTGTGGAGAGAAAGAGATGTATTTTATGAATAATTAGTAAATGATATTATAATTTATAATAGTTGTTTTAAAATGTGTGGTCACTAGTTACCATCATTATTGTTGTTTTATAGTTTTATCGGATACCTAATACACTATATACGGTATACCTATATTCAAATATTATTTCTAACGAATTGAAATCAAACGAGAAACGCACAACACGACGAAAGAAAAATAAAACGGTATATTATTATGCACGACTCCTCGGGCACATGCAATAATAATAATAATAATATTCAACAATATAATAATAATAATAAAGATCCCCGTGAACTTGCGGTGCGAGAGTGGTTTCGAGCCGTTAACGCGTGAATGATGATTAATTGTCAAGTAGAAAACTCGTCCGGCACAGACTACACTCATTAGCGTGCGCAATAATTTACCCACACTAGGTCGGTCGTTGTATTCTGTAGCCACAGATATTGTAAATCTGAAAGTATATTTTCCTAGGGTTTCCGCGGTGCAAACGTGATAAATCGTCGGCGAATTATGATCATCACTCGCAAACCGTTTCGCGGCGGCGCGGGTGTTCTCGTGCAGCGCGTGCAATGTGATCTGCGTGTTCGATCCGTTTTGACTTGCACGACGAACTACGAAACTATACGGCGACAATATTATTGGGCGCCGTAGGTAAGCGTTTTGTTTTTCGCAAGACGAAAATGTTTAACAAACTGTTGTTAATTAGAAAATATATTATATTATATGTGAACGACGCACGCTCAAAACGCGTCGAAACATATGATTGAAAAAAAAATTGATACTTTTTCCGCTGCGTGGAAAAACATCGAATCATAATATAATATTTGCTGTCCTAATGTAACAAATATAGCACAAAAAAAAAAATTCTAATTAGTCAAAAAATACGGTTTATTGCGGAATTGGTTAACAAAATACTATTTGTTTATTTGTTAACGTTTGGTTGAAATTTTGAACTCTAATGCGAAATAGGCTATGTGAAATCGTTTAAAAAATAATCGAATTACAATTAATTGATATTCATCTTATAACGGTTTGTTGATGCACATAATTGCAGTTAATGTTTGGTTTCCATGGCAACTGATTCGGTCAGAAAAAAAAAATGTTGCATGAGCCCAAAAAACATACATATTGTGATAAAATGCCGAGTTCGTAGAAAAATAAGACCAAAACGTAAATGCAAAAATCACTTTATAATAATTGACAAAAATATTTCAATTGATCTTATTGTCCAAAAATGAAGTGATTGTTTTACATCGGACTCTAATGTCTTCAATCATTTTATTGTCTCAATAGTTTATTCCTCAATAATTTATGAAATGTAATTAAATAAAATTTATAATAATATTATTATTTTAGATTAGAAGAATTTGATACGTAGTTAGTTCGAGTTCCAGAAATACAATTCCGCGGAATTCTGAAATAAAGATTATTTGACGGGTAATTTGAAATAAAAACTTTTATCTATAATAATCAATACTTTAAATATTTAAAAAACATATTTGAAAGCATTCAATTACTTTATAGCAAAAAGACGATGCGTCGCTTAAACATAAAGTACTAATAATAAATTAAATAGGTCATGTTTGTATAAATAAATTTAAATTCAATACATTGCAAAACTGTTGTTTTAATTATATTTAAAGTTAGTATATAACAACGATTTAAAATTAAATATATGTCTTATAGCGAAGCTTAATATTAAAAAATATCACATGGAAGTATTCAAAAAACTTTCAAGATTTTCTCTATAATTTTTATACCTTGCATAATAAAAACGATTATGGTCTAAAATAAATGATTATACTTTTTTGTTGATAAGATAATAAAATGAAAAAAATTGAGGTAAAAGGATATAATCAACTGCCGTTGTTTGACAGGATTTTCAACACTACTAAAAGGCTTCTCAACGAGTTTTCATCAATCCTGTTATTTTGAAAGCTTACTTTTAGCATTTGATGTAGGTACATAATAATATTTTCCCTTCACGTTCATCTTTTAACAGCATTTTAAATTCTTCACTCACCTTCCGAAAAAATAATCGACAAAGCAAATTTTTTTAGATAAAAAAAATATATAAATTTACTTACTTTCCATCTTCCAATATTTTTTATTTTCTAGTAGTTTGATTTCATAATACTGTTTTTTTGTAAAAGTACTTTTTTTTACAAAATTGAATGAATTTATTTTAGGAGAATTAGCTCAATTAAAACAAAATAAAATGTGATATATTATTCTTTCTATTTTTCTAACACGTCTTCCGGCGAAAGGTAATCAACTGCTCACAGTTCAACGGTTGGAACGTTTTCCCGATTTCAATGGGGCTAACATCGGATCGACGTTGTCTATAGTTTTGGGTTGATAATAATCGGCCAATGCGTTTTTTGCGAACCCGTCGACAGTAACGCGCTTATGCCGGATTACCGATGCTGCCGCAGGATACACACTTCGTTCCGGGAAGTAATTGATCAGATCGGATCACCGAGATACCCAGTTAGAATTTGAATATAAAATATCTACAGGTAGATTGGTATGGTTGTTGTGCACTTTTTTCATTTTATCCATAGGTACTCTGTTCCAAAAGAGAACACCCGATTTTTGCGCATTTTGACTTACGGCTACTCAGTGCGATGCTGAACTTTGACTTCTTCCTCCTCCCCCCCACTTAACGACGAATCCGAAGCTGACGATGTTCGAGTTCAACCTCGATTAGGTTAGTTTACCAAATGAAAAATGTCGAGCGTGCTGGATATTTTCTTTTTGGATAAGAGTACAAATAATATTATATTATAATGTAAGTGTTATATACATTTTTCATTCTCAATTGGACACTCAACGTAACTTATTACATATTTTGTAGACAGCAATAATAATACGGAAGTAGTTAATATTGTATAATATTATTATCTGTAATTAAATATATTGTGATTTTTTTTTTATCACATAATTGCACAAAATTCCATAGTTATAAACATGTTGTACAAGGGTTGGTTAATATTACTGGTGGAATTAACATAAGATGGAAATGGAATAATTTAAAGTTCTCAGTAAATCGTAAACAAAAATAATAACTTCATAGGTATTAGTGTATTACGTATAATAATCTAAGTAGTTACAACCTATTTATGAAATATAATTATTTATTTGATAGCGTTTGTAAATGTAAACTTAAGGAATATTAAATTATACTCATACGATTAGTTTTTTCTAACTATTTCAAGCATTATAAACCAAATTACGTTTTTTAAGTTTAAAAATTAAATTAAGCTTTGAGCAATACGTCATATTATTAAATATAATTATAAAAATATGTCGTTACCTAGTGTAAAATATGTAATTCAATTCTCTTGAGAATTTTCTAATTATTAAATGTTGATACAAAAGTGTTTAAATTATTATTTTTTCTATCCAGCAATAATTAAGTACTCTCAAAATGTAAATATTTCGACAAAAAATTCACCAGAGAATTACAACTCATAATCATTTTGGAAATAATGAACATTAATTAAGGGTATACTTGTCATGCGTGAAGTAGAAAATATTATACATTTCATTGTTCTTTTAAACGAGATTGGAATCAGTAGGTTTTAATTTAATGACCCAACTTTGAATGAAATAATTTAATTTACATAAGTGATAAGTGTTTGTTTAAAGGATGGTTCATCAGATATTGTAATATAATTAATAGTAGATACCAATATGTTAGGTATTTTTTTTTTAATTTGCAGTCTTATAATAATAAAAAAAATGGCAATCGATCTCTATGATAAATTCAATGAACGACGACGATAGTAAAAAGATGCGTGCAAATAGGGTATTATCGAACAGACGTTATACGATAATGTTTTACGACCCAAAAAAATATTTATTATAATACATTGTGAAGATAAAAACATATTCCTATTTCCTATATAAAATAATGAAAATGATAAATCAAATAAAATTATTCATTTAAAAGTTACAGAACAATATTTAAAAATAAGAAACATCAAAATACAATTCAAAAGTAAAAGGAATGAAAAAAAAATGATGCTTTGAATTTTCAAAGTGCTAAAGTTTAATAAGCGATGGTTAAAAAAAATATATCGAGAAGATTTATTTATTTATTTTGTCAAAGTTTTTGAGTTATCAAAGTTATACAGAGTTACAATATTATTATTTCAAGGATAAGCCACCTTGCTTAAATATTTATCTATTGTCATGTCAAATAGATCTATACGTACCTGTAACACATAACAAATATAAAAGTAGTATTATATAGTTTTTGTATTTGCAGAGTGCTTGACATTATATAGTTAGAAAAAAAAAATTTACACCGTGAGTTGCACGTGGAGATTTTCTAATTTAAAGTGTAGAAATAACTTATGTTTTCCATTAGTATACACCACACGATATATCTATTAAAATTCACAATATACGTATGTGCTTACTATAAACGAGAAAATACCTCCGCAGAACACCATGTACAGCATAATTATTTAACTATAAAGTGTAAAGAGTACTGAATATTTTATTGAATAAGTTGTTAATTCTTTGTGTAAAAATAAATTTTAAAATTCAAATTGATTACAAAAATAAATCGATTAAGTTTAGACTGATATGTACTACTTAGTATAATAGTATGCTGAAATATATACAATTAATTTTTTATGAACAATATTAACAATCTATAATTGAATCAGTATTTTACTGTAGGTTTTTTTCGACTTTCTGTCATTAATATTAGGATAAATATTTCTCAATGTACATGGAAGAACGTCGAAGCAAACATTTTAGATCAATAGACATTATTTTATGGTTTGAAATCGTATAATGGTTTATAACTATATAGATGTATAGTATATGTTATACATTATAATATTTAATAAAAAGCTGTGGATTGCGGAATTTCAGAGACAGCTTTACACTGCATGCTCGTATAATATAATATAATGTGTAAATACATTTTTTCCGTATTATTTTGCGGTATAAATTAATGAAAATACACATTTTTGTGAGTAAGTCGTTAGGTTTTAGATTCAGTATACATAAATTATGTAAACCCATTTAAAATAGTAAATTAGTAATTATTCTTCAAACAGTAAAACCTGAAAAAATTTACAAGTGAACATTTAAATAAACTTGGACTTCAAATTTGAAGAAGTTGTAAATTTATCATCTTGGTTTAAGATAATTGCTTGAAAATTAGTTTTAAATTTAACATAATATTATAAGTAACTTCTATTAACAATTTATTCTCAGTAGTATGAAAATAAAAACAAAAATCCAATTTAATTTGTAATAATCGAGAAAATATATCATAAATTAATAGTAATAAAAAACAGTTGGACATAATTAGGTATTATAAATGTTTTATAGCGAAATCATTGGTTTATAATTATAATCATTTTTGCCAAACATACAACTAAAAGAAATTATTTTATCATAATAAATATTTTTAAATAATGTTTACAAGTTTGTCATTTTATGGAAAATCAAGTTTTATTTTATTTGAGATCCTGAGCGTAACAATGAATGTGTTGATTTTATAATAATTTATGTTTTTAATTTTTTTTTTTTTTTATTGATCTTAAGCCCAGCAACTATGTCTATTAGCTGTTTGTAGGTTTTTTATTGTGGGTTGAGGAACGGTTGGTTATAACACGTTTTTTGTATGCGTGGCAAGGATTTGTTGCTATAAACCCGGGTGGTCACCCATCCGGGAACTAGCAACACCGGCCGATACGTACACTTGGAGCGTTTCCGCAGTTGAGCGTACGACCGCGCCACACCGCGCCACCGTTTTTAATTTATTTTTTGACTTATCACCCATTTTGAAGTAAAAAATATGCTTCAACTTTAAAATGTAAGGATAGTGAATTTGATTTAGTTGGTATCTTTCATAATAATTAAGCAAAATTTATAAAAAACAGCGCAAAAACCAAAATGTTTACGCAACACCAGTTTTTGATAAAATCGATGTTGTATTGTTGTTGTAATTCAGAAATTAGAATGCAATAGATGTATAGAATTGAAATTTCATAATATACTATATAGTTTTTTAGATATGGTATAAAACTTTTATAAAAAAGTATATTGGCTTTTTTTAGCTCTATTTATAAACATTTTCATATTCTACCTTTTTAGTTTTTTTTATGCCTGTCGGTGAAATGGTTGTTTCCTCGTAAAAATAAAGCTTGAAAATGTAATACAAGGTTTTAAGGTTTTCTTTAAGCAATTTAAAATATATAGTAGGTAACAATTTTTTTTTAATAAGCATTTGAAATTCACATTTTAAAGAAATTATATATTTAAATGCAAAATAACGATTTATCCTCTATTGATTTTAGTTATTTTGATGTAATTCCAAAAAATATTAATTATAGAGACTAGACACTTTATGACTTTATAGACTTATAACTATTATATATATTATTTTCCATACGGAATATACAATGAAATAGGAAAATTATTAACATTAATTTAAAAATATTTGTGCAAAATTATTTTTCTCATCATTCTATAAGATAATTTGGAATTGACTTTTAATTTATTATTTTATGCAATGTAATTGACAACAAATAGATCAAATTACAGAATAAAGATAACTAATAAAAGGCAATATAAATATTAAATGTAATAGGTATAACATTAACGTCATTAACTATCCTTAGAAATAGATGTTGATTCACTCGTCACCTTTGCTCTGAATCGTTTTGTTCGTATACAGTGATTTATTATTGAATTCAAATATAATAAATTCATCTATTACAGTGACCTAGGTACTCCGTGTGTACGAGTCGCACTCCAAATATAATCTAAACAGAATACGCGAATTTCTATGGTTTATATTTTTTAGCTTCTATAAATAATAATTTTTTTTTCACTATAGGTCTTTATTTGAGATCTCTTGGTTAAGGCTATGACTTCATGGGTAATGTAATCAATAAACATTTTTCGTTTAAAATGGACCATTCTCAACATTTGTTTTTTGATGGGCGATGTATTTATAATTGGGTGGGATCGACTTAACCCGAAATCAGGGATTATCTGTTATTTATTATAAAATATTCAAATTAACAGATACAGTTTATGGATATTTAATAATGAATTATAATAGTTTTATTGAAGTATGACAAAAAAAATTTTCAACGTTTTGTGCACATCACACATTGCACATGTATTATATATTTTATTTTACATATGTATATATTTTATAAAATAGTAGTTAATTATTAACTGTTAACAATTAACATGTAAGGCATGTTTATTTAGTTCACATGAATCATCGAATCAATTGGCTAGAATTGTGTGTGTGTGTGTGTGTGTGTGTGTGTGTGTGTGTGTGTGTGTGTGTGTATCATACAACGGTATTTCGGCTTAGGATTAGTGGGGGAAGGAGGGGAGGTAAGTTAAGTTCATAAACAACGGAATATCACTTGTAGCCAGCTTCGAGCTGGCGGAGCGGGGACGTATAGGGGGAAGGAGTGCACGACAATAATATAATTCTCAATTATCTCGAATTACATTAAATAGTAATAAGCCTCTAACTCAATCAACATGCTTCAACGTTCTATAAATATTATAATACACAGTTTTAATTTTTAATGTATAGTTACTATTAAATATTAACGCCTGTCTGTCATGTGCTTTCATGGTAACCGTAATGGAATATTTTCGTTCACAAAACTACTAAAAACAAAAAATAAAAAAACTGCAATTGATTTGAGCACAACTTTTGATAAGTAAAAAATAAAAACGTTTTGAAAATCACTAAATTTTAATTATTAATCTTTGTCTGTATTAAGTTTTAGCTTCATATGTTGTGCCATATTTATGTATAATTGGGTAACTGATTGTTATTATTTTTGCCATTTTCTTTAATTTAATTGAAATTATTTCGATTTAAAATGGTATATGTACATGATAAACTACACATACACGCTAAAATCAAAACTAAGTAAAACTATTTATGGAAAAACGAAAGATTGACAAATAAAAGCAACATAATATTCATTTTACGAAAATGCCTGCAATCTACGTGTACATATCCAGAGCGTCACACCGTGTTCTGCGTAAATCTGGCGAGTCCAGACTACGACGCGTCCAATGCGCCAAAATACAAGATATTTTATTTTTCATCTTAATTAGCATAAATTCCGGTGTGCTTGTAGATATCTTTCAGTTTAGTCGTCAATAAGTTGTATCACTAACTAAACTAATCAAAATCTTTCACCACTCTTTTTCATTTAACATAGGTGGCCACTGCAGTGGTCGTAGGAATTCGAAGAGATCCAGCATCTTTCCAGTTCAGAACGAACCAATTCAAAAAAAAGACCAAGAACGTAAAGCACTTGCTTCCACTGAATCATCTGAAGAAGGTTGCCTCTCAGATGACTCATTTTCAAGCAATTCCATGAACAGTGGACATCTTAGTCCCATGATCCGTATGGACTTCTCCAATACTTCAAGTCAATCAACGGGAATGAATCCCACCAATTATTGTAAATCTGACATATTAGACCGCAGTCGCACCTAAAATTATGCCATAATTTATTAATGATAAACTTACTGTCAAATTCTCTAACAACAGCACAAGCTCCAAGCGACAGTCTCGATCACTTTCCGTTCAGTGCAGGCCTTTTATGGAAAACGCTAACATACCCTTTCACACTTTTCCTTATCAGCAGAAAAACAACTTAAAAAGCTGCTTAGTGCTTAGAGGCATCCCAAGTTACAACTCCGAATACCGAACACCCAAGGAAGTAATTATATATTTGACCTTCCCGGTCTTTTCTACGTAGCCATCCGTGTAGAGGTTCATAAAATCCCCAGATCATCCCAGTGTTTCACATTTCAAGGCTTCCAAGACTTGTCAGTACACTGCATGTACCAGCCAAAATGTGTTAAATGTGGCAACGATAATACAATCAGGACTTGCACCAAAACATCTGATCAGTCGCTAAAATGCTACAACTGCAACAGCAAATACACAGTCGACTTTTGCCAATTTTCTGCCTATATCAAAGCCACCAGAGTGAATAAAAAGAACCTTTAAGACCTTAAATCGATAACTACAACTCAAGTACCTGAATTGATTACTCACTCAAACTAAATTACCCATGCTCAAGTTTCATTTCCATAAAATTCTTGTCAACCTCCAGTCCAACCGCTAAACAAGAAGAACTACAATTTAATTGATAACTTAAATCATGCTATCCGCCAGATATCTACCTTATCAAACTTCAATGACATAATCTTACTGGTTATAGTGGTTACACGACTGTCGCGTTTTGCAAGCGTGATCAACAACCGATTTCAGCCAATGGTGTGATTATATTACTGGTTGCCTACCGTGCAACCCGCCATCCACGCAAGCGTTCGGTCCGATTAATATAGTCATTGATACTCGACCGCCAACCGACTGCGGATATTTGCCACCAGTCGACCTACACTCTGGAATCCAATTCCCCAAAAATGTACTTTCAAACTCTACGGATGATCACAGACAATGAATCCAAAAATTGCTGAACTCACCGTCCAATCAATTGACGAAAAATCGATGAAATTCCAAAATACCCGTTTTCAACACTAATAAACTCTGACAACCCAACATGATTGCTTAAGTCTCGTATCCCGAGCATACGATGAATTGAAATCGCGGGACCGTGGACGATTGATGCTCCCATCCCATTGTTATAAATAGGACATTATATATTCCTTATCTAATATAAATAGTGTCGCATCTTTGTGATTGGCAAACCAGGAGGATAGCCACCAGCTTTAGTTACCTGAATAGACCTCGGCAAATAGATCCAGTTCCACTCTTCCAAAGTATATTATTTATAATTTAAACATAGAAATAATTAATAAAGAGCACGTGATTAAAACTCATTCAATTCAACTTAGTACTCGATATCCGTTCCGATTTAAAATAAAAACAATGGTCAAAAAATGGTAATTTTTCAACACAATTTAGTTTTTGGACCACTGTTTTATTTTTTAAGCGTAACGGTTGCTCAAGATGTACCTGCTGGACAGGTTAATATGGTTACACTAGACAAAAAACCTTGAGTTAAAGTTAATCATAAGGTGTTTAATTACTTGAGAAATTTGCATCGTTTCAAATTCAAATGAATCTTAAGTGAACTTTTTGTACAAGTAAGAATAAAACAAGTGTAGATAATTGTAATACGTATAAATATATTATTCTATGTTTCTATGTTCAATATATTAGTTCATAAACAGTTTTTCTTGTAAAAATATTTCGGTTTAAACTGAAGTTGTCTTATTATATAATTTGGTCTTATATAATCAATATTACCGAACCTTAAGCAAAAACGACTAAATATTGTATCAATAATAATGATTAATATTAATATATTATTTTGCTGCATATAAGGTGAAAAGTGAGTTTGGGCAATGGTCTATTAATGTAATATATGTGACCTAGCACAACTTTTTATGATATGTGTGTGTGTGACCCTTTACAATATTTTTGGTCACAAATGTACTTACTGTGATTCAAAATGTATACAAACAAAGTACACAACACAACTTATTTAATGTTATAAATGTATCAAAAGGGCATAATAATATGATAAAATTATTATTACAATATAATATTTAAGTTCTAAACAAAATATTTTTGTTTAATTTTATTAAATATATATATTTAAGTATAACATTTAACCCGTTTTACACAAAATAGTACTCAACCGGGTATTAAATACGGTAGGTATGTTGTATGTATAGGAATTGGCAATATGAAAATGTCAAATGGAATGAAAAATGTTTCAAAATAAATCACTAAAATGCCAGGGTTTTTAATTTTTATTATTGTTTGTTTTGTTGGATTTTCATGCATAGGTATTTTATCGTTTGCGAATAAAACTTTGTCACTCAGATTACTAAAGTTTATCTGAATAGAAAATTAAAAAGAAATCAATTTTTTTTCAAATTACTTTTTTTTATAATATATGGATTTATACTCGTACTTCCCGAATTTGTCGTGTTATATTACTTAAACTATTTGTTCAAAAGCAGCTAAGACTCATGCAACTAGACAAATTGTGGCTCGAGTACTGCATATAGACAAGTGTAACAAATCATGGTGCTTTACTATTGGGACAGGGTAAGGAAATGATTTATTGAAATATTGGTCTTAGCCACATTGAGATAAACTAATAAACTGTCTGATTACATGTTGTACCTATATGCAGCGCAGATGACGAAACATATAATATGAAATAGTTATTTAGAAGACAGTCATATGTGCTGCATATTATACATATACAATTACCTCCTTTAATTATATTGTCAGTATGCGAAAAGAAATGTTCATTAAATTAAAATTTGTTTATATGATCACATGGATATTATGGGTGTATATTAGGCGTAGGCATAAGTAGTAATATACTGTAAAATATTTTTAAAGTTTAACAATATATATGTATATACATAATATAACATATGACTTCACTGTTCAGTGTACAATACAAACACATATCTTGTAAGTTGTAATAAAATAGGTGGTTAAGATCGCAAATAAAAATAAATAACATGTCCTTATAAATTGAACAACTTTAATGGAGATTGCGAGTTCCGACTATATGCGCAAGACTGTGGAGTATAAAAATAATAATTTGTCCTTCTTAAAAGATTAATGCCGTCGATTTGTATGAGACACTCAGTCGAAAACCCATTATGGTAAAATTATTATTTTAAATTTTGACGTTATTATTTTTTTTTCGAGGAAAATCAATACGAATGACCGTCAACCGTACACAAAACGTCTAGAGGAAAGTTTCCAGACCATACTTACAGTTGTATATTTCCGCAGCCGAGTAGACATAAATCGCCGTGAACGTCATCGTCGCAACATTCTCGTCGACGAATAAATCCATATTGGAGATTGAGTTCCATCTACTTTTCGATTAGGATTCAATTACAATATTAACTGCCGCACACGGACGAACTGTCTCTACCCGGTCTGCCATGCCGTCGAGATAGAATCGGAAATTCGAAACAGTTTAAACCGTATGGGCGGGACGGAAAAGTAAAAATAATTAAGATGTAAATGCCCGTCCCACGAGAGGAATGCGACACCTCCGATGTCGCGTTGCGATTACTTTACGTACACCATCGAATCGGCGGTGGCACGGCGGTGTAACGTCTGGAGTATAGCACCGCGCACGGGGCGCATAAACCGTTCAAAGGCTGTACGAGCGACAAAAGCGCGCGCGCCAGAAATAGTCCACACTTGACCGCAAAGCAGAAATCGCGTTGTGCGTCACGGCGTGGCGTAAGGGAAGTCCTCGTGACCGGAACCGTCGGCGATGACGCGCGAGAGAACAAATCTCAAGATCGGTCGGCGACACGTTTTCGAGTGAGCGGGAAACAAAAAAATAAAAGCGTGGAAAAAAACCACCACCACTACAATTCAGATATCAAGTCTCTCGCCTTCCGCCCCGCCGCCACACATTTCTCCCGCCTGGCAAACGACCGCCGAACGTTGAAAACGTCCACTCGACCTGTTTTTGTTTATTTGCTTGTCTGTTGTATGATGTATCTACGTGTATACGTCGTGCACACGGGACACCGTCGAAACAAGACCTTTGGAGGGCGGTCGTCCGTGTTTGTTTAGACGTAAATGTTGTAAATGTGTGTGTGTGTGTGTACGGATGTAGGTATACAGAATATCTTCCGGCCACGGGTGCCTGTCACCGCCAAAGAATTTTTTTTCCAGAGAATTTTCTCGAAATCCCATTTTCCGCACTGGCACATGAGCAATGTAACATTCCCGTGACGTATATTTTCGATTCGCAACCCTATTGTTTTCCAAATAAATCTATAATAATTGTTGTTAAATATACTTTATCACGTATATGTTATTATAATTAGGTAAAATATTATACTCGAGGTGGTCTGTGAGTTTTTAATTTTTCAAGTTTTAAACTTGATTATTATAAACCATAACATCACTTATTTATAACGAGTCGAATTAAGAAAAACTTTAAAAGGTTGTCGCATTTATGTATCGGTACTGTTATACATTGAGTTGCTAAGTGTATTGTTATTTATTATAAATTATAATGGTGTAGTATATTAATTGTTATCAGTCTTACTATAAGCAGTAGCAGTGAGATTTATAGTATATTATATTTAATGGATTCGATGTGATAAAGACTTGGCCATCGTCGTTCAGTGCTGTGTAAAATTATTAATTGAAGTGTCGCATTTGCGCAGCAGAATTTTGTGCTTGAATTAATCGAAATTAATCACAAGATGGAATGAATAACTTAATTATTAATAATTCGCGATTTACTTAAATTATTTTAGTTTATACATTTTATACAATGTCACGACACGTCTATAATGTTTTATGTATAATAATAACTCGTAGGCTTCATGGTGCGAGTGTGCGACGTATGAAATTCGAAAATCATTGATAATAGTCTATTTATATATTATACTACACTATGAGTTATATTATATTCTAGTTTACGTCTGTTTGTTGATAACATTTGGATTTCAAGTAAATTCCTGCAAACATTTTATAACGATAGTAATAATGCATTTATAGTAGTATTATATACGAGTTGGTTTCAAACGTCATAATTTGAATTGAACATTATTAAAATGGCCAGTCGTCTAAAATGCATGGGTTAATGATTATATTAATGTAGGTATAAGAGTTGTGGCACGCTCCGACAACGAAAAGAGGAAATTATATGAAACATTGTTGTTATAAGCTGTATACATAATCAACTGTAATTGGTTAGAAAAATTAAATTAAACCATCTGTGCCAGGATAATTCTACAGTTCTTATAGTGCCTATGAGAAAGCATTTTACACGCGTTACGTGAACGGGGCACAAGATTACGGTTTGCACTTTAAATTAATTTGTTGTTGTACTTGTTAACAACAATGTGTCTAAAGTGATCCCATTGTTTTCTTAAATAGTTTTACTTACATTAGTTTTGCAAAGTTTCTTGCAGATTACCACGAGTCTGTACAGATAGATATTTGACAATATCGACGACCATGTGTTTTGTAACCCGACAGTTTTTATATGTTTCAAGCCAATCGATTTTTTTACGTTCGTGTTATAAATTTAATTTTTATTTGAGAAAGTGTCGGTGCTTACTTAGAACTATTTATTTTATTATTACCATTGTTATAATTTATATATTACTATTTAAGAATTAAAATGACAATTCTGAAGTAAAACGAATTAAGAAAAAAACAATTTTTATTTGAAGTGAATACCGATCTTAAAAAAAAAAAAAAGGAATAAAAACACTTCAAACACGTTTTACAACTTTTTGCGTACTGCGGCATATTTTTAGAATAAAATAAAATACAAAGCATTGGTGCGTTTTAATTTATTGTGGTGTAATGAATTTCACCGTAGATTCTATCGGAGGTTAAGGGTATATATAGTTCTCAAAAAAAGGACATCAGCGTTTTTAGTTTTTACTCTGTTCAACGCTTGGATTATCATTGTGCACAGATGGTGCACATTTAAAGTTATTTTGACGTGCAGTTAAATGAAAACAGATCACAAACAGTATGCGTACTACTGTATTTGAATACATTAAAACAAAACTTTATTATCAACATTCAATTAGAAAATATTCGTTACAACAAATGATCAAATATATTCGAGGTGTCTTTGCGTTGAACTAGAATTTGCGTGCTTGTTAATATTGATATCGTAAGGACAATGTCAATA
Organism: Pentalonia nigronervosa; assembly: GCA_014851325.1. Lineage (NCBI taxonomy): Eukaryota > Metazoa > Arthropoda > Insecta > Hemiptera > Aphididae > Pentalonia > Pentalonia nigronervosa. Next base: position 25,097 of record JACXSJ010002066.1, on the reverse strand, counting down.
AACAGTTCGAGTAAGATTTTATAAACAACAATTCGACGTTGACATTATTAAGCTTTAAATATTATTGTATAAGTCATAAAAATATATTGATACAGATAGATCGAATGAAAAAAAAAAGGATTCGTGTTTAACAAACATGTAAAATATAAACTTAAAAGTGTCATTAAATATTCACAAAAAAAAATATGCATACTATTTAGACAAATACATACGTCATACATTTTGTTCCAAATAAACTAAATAGTGCCAAGACACTACAGAGATTGTGACTTTTGAAGTAGATACGAACGGTACTTTTATTATTTGCATACCTACTCTTTTTTTGATGGTCATTCATTTTAATTAAACTGATGCAATAGTTTGAAAAAAATATTCATTTTTGTGTACTCCATACAATTGAAAATAAAGCACAAAATATGAAAGGACTTGGACGTATTTTGCAAGTGGCCTCTTGACGATTATTTTTTTTATGGAGGTTATGTTGTCATTTTGAATATTATGTTTATGAATCTTACATAGAAACGAATCTTGCAAAGAAAAAAATTTTCCAAAAATTTCGAAAATTGTAACAAAACTATAAAAATTCAACTAAAAATCATTTGTTTAATTTTTCAGTTATCATTAAAAATAATTACAAAAATTCTTAAATTTTAATTTTTATCTAAATTAAATTAAACAAGATATCAAAGTATATCGAGAAGAGAGAGAATAAAAAAATAATATCATTGATACAAAAAAAAAAAAATTATTTATACTTATTGACAGTATTATTGATATTCGTATCACATCTATTTTACAAACATAAAACCTTAAAACTACATATTTTATGTTTTCAAAATTCTAAATTTAGTTGGAAAACTATCAAACAGTTGTTGAAAATAATATGAATTTACTCATATCTGTATAATAACAATAAATTAAAAATTTGGAAAAATATCCATGATTGAAAACAAACATTTTTTTTATTTATTTATTTGATTTTGTTAAAAACTTTTATCTTATAAAAATTAGATTTAAATCTTATAATTCTCCTGTGAAAGTATGAATTTGTTATAAATTTTTAAATTTTTTTATTTGTTTGTTGCTTATATTAATTTTGTTGAATAATTCTTTATTTAAGAAGATGTGTACTTTAATTGATTTAATCAAGATTTCGTGAGTTGTACATTTATGTAGGACGTAGGTAGTATGAAGATAATTATTGTTTTTTATTATTTATCTTAAAGATATTATAATTTATAAATGGTATTTTAAAATTGTTTTTTTTTTACTTTTAAATTAATGTAGTAATACATTTTACAAGGATTTGCTTCCATTCAAGTCTGGCATTTATACTCCATTTATTTTCACTTACACTTTGGATTTTATATATTAAAAACGTGTTTAAGATACCTTTATGTTTTCATAGAATTAAAAGTTTTACATGTCCTATTGTTTTTGGCGTAAACAAAGGCACCAAAAGTTTATTCGTTTCCGGGACCAAAATTGTATAAATAAATGTATATATACATGTCTAAGCCAAAGCTTTGGGTCTTGTAATCTTCAGACCGTGTAATTATCCACGGTAAACCATTTTAATCGACTTTTTACTAGGTGCATAGAATAAAAGTTTAAATTGGTGCCGAAAGTTCTAGACGAATCTCCTTCCGCTAGGCGTGAACAAAATAATTAAACAAACTAATTAAAATGCGGCCGTTATTAAAAAAAAAAATGGATGGACATTTTTGATATCTCTCAGAAAAGAAATGAAATATTATTATATTCAAAATGCAATAACGACTTCAGGGTTCCATTACTAACCGGAAGTTCGACCATGGAATCAAAACTAACATTGAAATATCAAATAATTATAATATACGCATTATACATTTTCGGCTAACATTTTTTTCAATAAATCTCTCTGAAACAAATTAAAATTTTGCTTGACATTGCACTACTATATGCATGGTAATTTGAAACAATATTTTTTGAAAATTTAAAAATACAAAATTTACATTATTATTTCAGAAAAAATATTTATTTAAATGCATTGTGCTTATGTACTTGATAACGTACAGCAAACGATTCAATTTCATATAGCGCATTCTCCTTGAAAGCTGACTAGAAGTACATTTTATAGAAGACTTCAAATTTTAATCGATAATAAAGCTTTTGGTAACTTATACTGTGCATTGTATTTTTTTGTTTTAATGATAAATAATTTTGTTATTAATAGATAAAAATGTTTTTTTTTTTGGGATATTCAAATATTAATTTATTTGATTATTTTTTGAAAACAACTATGAATATATATCTAAGTGTTTTTAATAAGTTAACGTGCAATTGTGAGAAACCACTGGGAGTAAGCAATTTAAATAATGAGAAAAATCGATTAAAAACAGGTTACTAGTGAGTTAATATTTAAATTTGTTTTTGTTCAGTTAATTTTGAGTTCAGAACTATACAGAATTATATTGTATTTGATTGGTCAACGTAGATTAAAATAAACGGGTTTATTTAAATTTAATGTAAAAACATATGTTTTTACGTACGTATTGAATGGGTTAATAAAATGTGTACTTTGGCACGCCCCAGGCTTTTACAAAAAGGCCAGATTCAAGTTCAAGGACTTTGGTAAGATTGTCAGCATAATTTCGGGTCAACTTTTAATTGTAACACATTATAATTTCTATAAGTAATCTGTATTCAGTGTAAAGTAATATAATTAAATGTATTGTAGATTATAAGGCACGTATTATAAATGTTTTGACTTATAATAAGTTAGAAATAAATTCAGGTTAACTGCGTGTTATGGCGAAACTTTTAAAAATAAATTAAATATTTGATGAAGGAAATTATTAATTTTGATAAATACTTTATTACAAATTGGCAATCTACGTGAGAATTCATTCTGTATCACTGGTTTTTTTTATTGTTATTTTTTTTATTTTTTTTTTTATATTATTTCTATTTTATTTTACAGTTCATGGCATATCAACGGGAAATGAGATAAAAATTGCAGAGGAAGAGAATAAAAAGGTGGAAAAGTAACTTCGACAACAGTGTTCGTGCGAAATACAAAGCTAATGAACCCAATATTTTGGAAATGTGAAGTCGTACGACGTGCAAAATGCAATTTATATATATTATTATTAAATGTATATAGAGGTAGGTATATCGAATATCTATATATTTCTGTGTTACTATAACAACCGGACTGGAGATGTAGAATTCAAAAATACAGTAAAATTGTTTATTATATAGTTTCAATATAACAAACAAAAAATATTGTACGTTTATATGTTGTTTCTTTATTTTTACCCAATAAGAATTGAAGTTAAATTCTATTACCAACATCATGAAAACTGCATTCACGTGGGTGACCAATGAGGTAGAAATTAGTAACATAAGCGTATAAGCTTATAACTTTTTAATGGATATCCCATATTATTATAGACTTAATTGTTTCAATCTTTAAAGTTTGCAAAAATGTATTGTTTTTTTTATATGATTTGTAGTTTAAATTTTGAAATTCTTGACATTTTTGATAGAATGTTTAATTTGTTAAAAATTTTATTTAAAAAAATCAGATAAGTTTGTTCAATATTTTTTTGTTTCAAATCGATTTGTTATTTTTGGTGGTTAGATATAGAATTGTATAATAAGATTCTTCATATTACGTATCTTGTATGTACTCATCTATAATCAATATGTATTTCAAAAATAGTTCAACGCAATGATTTATATTACTGCATTTAAATTTAAAATTATTGTACATGGCTTGTGTCGAAATAAGGTTGTACTTTTTTTCCTTCCTATTATATACAAATACTGCGAAGATAAATGAAATATCGAGAAAAAAATAGAAGTAGTATGATGAATCTACATTTTTTTTTATTTTGAAATTGAAATCGGGATATAAACTATACATATTGTCACAGGAGGGCGTAAGAATATAATATATTTGATCAAAAACGATACTCATAAATCGAATAAGTCAACAAGCAAGCATCTGTGCTAAAATATTTTTACTTGTTTCCACGTCTATACCATATTAAAAGACTGTACTTACAGAATAGATTTGCATACTTAAACCAAGGTATTATATAATGATTATTTGTGTTTTTGTAAAGTGATGCTACAACTTTGCGTGTTTGTCAAGATTTTTTAATTACTAAAAAAACAAATGACAATTTCCAATATTATCGATATAGGTACTCGTTAAAATGATATATATTCAAATATAATACAATCTACTAATTTTTCCGATCTTTCATTTCGTCAAATAAACTTAATATTTTTATATACTTGGGGCGATTAAATACAATGTTTCGTTTAATAAGCACGATGTAAAATTTCCATTTTCGTGGTCAGAATAATAATCGTTACGTCTTGCGTAACATTGCGATATTTCGTAGATGAATACAAATTGAACAAATAAGGAAACACATTAATTTTTTTATTTTACCAAGTTTTTGTAGGGTTTAAACCGACATACTCAACAATTTGGTTCCAATTGTAGATTCATTAAATGTGCTCATTAAAGGTATATATTTTAAAATTATGATTCTATTACCCCATAAAATAGCTAGGAGGCTTTATTGAATTTATCTATTGTGCTTCTACATATATGATTACCCGTAAACTGTAAACTATAGTGTTATTTAGGTAAATCTTGCACATAAACTTTATAATATTATGTATATATAATGCATAATACATTTCAAATAGGGTCCTCCTCTGTCCATCGTTCTTTATCTATAGATTTAAATATTAATTTAAAAACTAATAAACACAATTATTATCTGTATATTATACATTTTTAATTGAAACTCATACCACTGCAGTTACCTGCTATTATTACTATTAGATGTATTTTGTTAGCTTAATAACACTTGTATGCTTTAATTATTTCTGAATAATATTTAATATAGATTGTTATATGTCTGTGCTTCGTATCCTTTTATTCGTTTGAACGTTTTAAATTGGAAAAACAGGTATTTCTTGTTTTAGTTTTGAGTATGTAAGCTACAAATATAATATAGACACTGCCTTTTGATGTAAATTTGAATTATAGACAATAATTAACTATACATTTTTATTGTGCATATTTATATTTTACAATACCTTTCCAATGATAAATATATTTTCTTCTGTATTATGTATAATGGTGTTGTTATTGGTATGACAAGAGAAGTGCTTGCGTATTAATATATTTTAGACTCAATATTCCTCTGCTAGCTAATAATACTCAAAATGTCTATATGAATATATCAATACTGAATAAATAGGCATATCGTGGCTGAAGTTTGTACTTGTCACGGTAATCAATGAGTTATAAAAAGTAATGTTTTAATAAAAATACTCCAATATAGCAATAATAATTAGTAAATGGTAATAAAACTAAGTATAATAGTAAATAATTATGCCTATGCAAACTCATGTAGGTACGATAAATATTAATATTTTTAAACATTACGAAAATCACGTATTATCAATAAAATATATCAATATTTTAATTTATAATTTTAGTATGCCATGAGAGAAAATATGAGTGAAAAAGGTCATTTACCTGAATTTAGGAGGCAATTCGTGTGCAATCATATATTTGTATGTTCACGGCCAATATTTATTTTTCACCGCGGTAATCACACTATGTGACAAGTTAAGGGGCACCTCGCTAATATAGTCACTTTTAGTTCAAAAGACGTAACATTTTGACAAAATTAAAGGTAATTTATGTTGTTCAATTTTATTTTTGAAAAATGATTTGAAAGCGCATGAAAATGTCTATAGATCATACGGAACACTTAGAAAAAATGTTATCTTATTTAATTTTAAACTGTAATTGAAAATTTGAAAATATAGGTTTTATCAAAGAACTATTGTAATCAAATTAAATATTAAAAATGGAAAAGTTCCATATGATCTATACAATTTTTTTGCTGAATTCAAATATATTTAAAAAATTAAAATCAGACAACGTTAACTAACTTTAATTTTGTTGAAACATTAGGTAAGTTGCCGTCAAATTCATATGGCAAATTATATATATATATATATATATATTTCTTATTAAATAAACTATCCGTGGTATCAGAGGTCATTGAACGTATTACATTTTGTATACATTAATACATTACATAGATATTAATATGATGAAATATAGAAAAAAAAATTTAAGATTTATCAGCCAGTGAAAAAAAAGAAAAAAAGAAACAATAAATTTACGTATTGAGTATTATATATGGTTTACATTTTATAAGTTGAGTTTCTAATAGGAATTGAATGAGTTTGGAGACATTGTTGGGTTCTGGGTTGAGTATTTCCACTAGGTGATCTGAGATTTGGAATTTTTCTCTTTCCTTGTCGTAAATTCTACATTCGGTTAAAATGTGTTTAACTGTGAGGAAGACCCCACACCCTGTATAAATAGAGAGCCTTCTTTCTTCATTAAATAAGAGTATGTTATGAGGGTGTATCCTATTTTGAGGCGATTGATATAAGTTTAGTGTTTTATTGGAGTATTTGCTGGGAAGATGAAAGGCTGAACGTAGTTCTCAAATTCGTTTAGTTTGGTGACTATTTCATTCCATTCCCTTTCAAAATACAGTAGTAAGTCATATTTAATGGTTCTCTTAATGCCGATATAGGAGAAAAAATATAAGGTTAGAGCATTGGGTGACGAGTGAGCAGGTTTAACGGCTTTATCTACTTGTTCGTTTCCAAATATGTTGCAGTTTCCAGGAATTCAAGTGTATGTAATATTTTTTGCCCGATTGTTGTGGCGTGATATGAATGTTCTGAATTTTTCTGGGGAAGTCAGAGGAAGTGTAACAATTTTGAATGTTAGTATGAGTAAAGAAGGAGTCGCTGAAAATGCTTATATTGTTGTCGTCGACAATGGATATATATGCTCAATAGCTTTAAGAATTGCCAAAGCTTCAGCGGTATATACTGAACAATTGTTTAAGAGTTTCCACTAGATTGTGGTTTTATCACATATGATAGTCATTCCAACACGCCTTTCTTTGCTGGAGGCGTCGCTGTGTATATGTGAGTTTGTAGCTGTGCTTGAGACCAATTTTCTTTGAGAATGTTCATTTATTAGCATCTGAGGATCATTGGCCGTATGAGTTGGGGTTGGTGATGCGAGTTGAGAATTTTCACTTGTATAGTAATCCTCTGTGATCCCTTCCATTATTGAGGTGTGGCAAAAGAATGATTGGGATTATTTAATGTAAGGGGGGCTATATCCTTTTCTGGGGGTATAAAGGTGTGAGGGGAGATAAGAGAGGTTCAATCAGTAAGTTAAGTTGTACTAGTTCAGTAATGCTTTGTGGATCGAGGTCGGTTTTTTTGCAGGTGTTAGATGCAGGTGTGACCAGGAGATTTACATAGAAAGCACGTAATTCTACCGTCGGTAAAGTATATTCTGAGTACAGTGTGGTTATGAAGTAAAAGAAGTGATCCCGGTAGTTTTAGTGAATCATCGTGGTTGATAAATAGCTGGCAGCGGAAGCTTGAGATGTGGTCGTATCCCTCGATGTTGATACCAGTTTTGAGGTGACCAATTTGGGACACAGGTGTTATATTAATATTTTTCAGCGTATCAAGAATGACTTGGTTTGGTATAGGACAGACATTGAATAAAACTATTCTTTTAGATGGGTTAATGCGTCGGTGGATTTCAATTAACTGTTCATTAATAGTGATAGTTTGAGTGGATGCTAAAAGCGAATTGAGTATTTGTTTGCTCGAAAGAAAAATGCAAAACCCACTGTTTGATATACAGGAAGCAAAAATAATATTTTTAGGAGAAATTAGTTTGCCTATGGCAATGATATAATTTCTTTGAGGTGTACCGTCTATTGAGTTGAGAACAAGTGCCTCTTCTCTGCTAGGAGGATTTTCATTGGCTATTGTGGATGCGTAATTTAATCTTGTTTTCTGTACGGGATTGATAGCATGTATTCTTGGACTGTTGTCATGGTATGACGGAGTCGTCGCAGTCATCGAAGACGACAGTATAGATGATGACAGAGTATGAGATGTACGAGGGTGAGTGGAAGGAGGGGTTTTTAAAGATCATATATTAGTTGTAGGACAGCGAGTGGATTATATGACACATGTATTACGGGTTTGATTGTTTGTGTCGCATTCGTTTTGTTAAGTGATTTGGTCGATAACGGTCTGCTAATGACCTTCGTCTTTTGCGATTTGGCCGTCTTATTATCGTCGTACATTACGCGATAAGGTGGGTAATTACATAATAATAAAATTATATTATCCATATATAGGTCCAACAGTGTTGTGATATTGAGAGCTATAAAATGAGCACTCGCGATAAAGTAAACACGTGCTACACAGTCGGCTGCCAGACACGCACTAGAATTTTATATTGTTATGGAGTTTTTGACATATTGTGCATGTGCGTACAAGAATCGTATTCGTCAGTACCCGCATTGAATACGGCTTGCACACTAATAAACATATTTTGCAAAATATAACACATAGGTCCGGGATGGCGGCAACAACAAGATTAGAAATTGTCTAATTGTTTCCCTTTAAATAATAGCCACATGCGAGCAGGACGACGATGCACAGCTTATTTTCATTTTTCATCGCGGTAATCATACCACGATGAAGCGGAAATGTCTCACTCGAAAATCTCGATTTTAACGTACATACATTACAGGGAAAATTTCAGGATCTTTGACCATACATTTGTAGTTCAAACAAAAATATTTACCATATACATTATAAAATTATTTATCAAACATGCTGTCTACACAAAAATATTTATGTTAGGTAAACTTTTGATTTTTTCAAACTTTTTTATAAAAAGTGAAATAATTTTTTCAACTAATAAAAAAACACAAATTGTTTTTAACAAAAATGTTAATTTGATATCTATAATTTTAAATTTATATTTATGGAATATCACATTTAATATTATAAATTAATGCTTAAATATAATTTACACAATTTGTGATCTTTTATTACTCGGAAAAATTATTTAAATTTTTATGAAAATGTTTGAAAAATCAAAAGAGAAATATTTGTTTGTAGAAAATATATTATGTGTGATAATGCGTGTATACGGTAAATATTTTTGTATGTTAGACAAATTGACAAAGACTGAATAATAACACTATGCATAGTAAAATCAAGATTTTTGAGTGGGAAATTCCCATTTGAGCATGGTATAGTTATCGCAGTGAAAAATGAAAATGGGCTGTGAACATACGAATATATTCTATGTTATAAATTGAAAGCTATAAATATAAGATTCATAATATTGTTGAAATTTAATTTTGAAATGTCGTCGTCCTAGAATAATTATTATACCAACCTATATTGGCGTATTTATTATCGTATGAGTTTTGTTATTAATTTATTTCTGAATAATAACAATTATTGCAACAACAATAAAGTATAGCATTGAGATTAAACTCTGTGTTCGAGTTTCCATAGGATTTCGTAGTAAACGATAAATGTATAATATCATATTATTACTGTATAAGTTAAATTTCTTGTTTTAACAACTGAAGTATTAAAGGTATATTGTATACACAGCACAATTTAGGATTTGTTTGCTTTCTTTAGAAGCAAAGTTTTTATAAGGTAATACAAAATGTATAATAATATTATATACATATTATACATTTGTCACTATGTTAGTATAGAGAATTAAATACTTAATGGTGATGAGCATCAGTCCCTAGTCCCCATAATAAATATTTTTTGAATAACTTCATTTAATAATAACTAAAACAGTTATTTTTCGTTAAATATTCAATTTTTTCAAAATTATAACTCTATAAAAAAATAATTTTGCATATTTATTTTTATATTTTTAGAATGCTGTAAGACCAATTTATGAAAAACCATGAAATAAATGTTGAAACTTAAGCTATTTAAATTAAAAATTCATAAAATTGCATTGATAAGTTTGCAAATTTTCATGATTTAGACAAATTATGTTGAACTTAGAAGTTCAAATACTTTTAAAAGTAATTGTGACCATGTTCTCTGATATTATTAAATAGCTATAAGTACAACTTATGAGGAACCTTGTATTATAATATCAACAAATAATTTATCAACACTTATAGAAAAAACCTATAAAACTCGAAGCTTTCAAATAACATAAAATCATGGGTAATTTCAATGTGTTAAAAAATGATAATTTAAGTCATAGTGAAATGTTTCAGGTTACTACGAATAATGTTATTGAATCATATCAGTAAAACAAAATATAATCTTCAGATACTAATAAAAAATTTCTTTTTTAAATTTCAGTAAAAAGCTTTGTTGGAATCTTATATATCAAACTATAGGTATGAAAATTAAAAAAATTAAAAACTTTTACTACAATATAATTTACACATTTTGTCGAAGTTCACAAGATAGAAAATTATTTAAATGCAATAAAAAAATTATAAAAGTCTTTTCAATATTTTTTGATTGCTTATTGCTATATTAACTTATGAAGCACGTATTGTAATAAATTTTTAAACGTTTTCACCATACATATTATATTGTTAATTTAAAATTTCTTTAAATTGCACAAAAAGAGAAAAAAATATTTTAAAAATTAATATATATTTGTTAAGAATTTCAAGTATTTACAATCACTCATTTTTGAATAACAAGAATAATAATAAAATCTACTATGTCAAAAACTGGTTCATCGTAAATATTCCAGTTTTTCCTTACTCATTTTTTTTCAATTATTGGATGTGAGAATCAAAATACTGTATTTCCAATTATGTATACATTTAAGTGGGTATTAATCATTTAAATTTCAAAATATCTACAATAATTTATTCTGTGGTTAAAATACTTACAACAGCTTTATAATTTATTAAAATATCATTCTAACGTAAAATTAAAAAGTACCTAATATTAGAAAAAAAATAGATTAAAATATATGTTTTAATTTTTCATATTCTCAGGAACAGTCCTGTAACCCTTTTGAAATCCCAGGTAACATTCTTAGGAGTTTCTGAAAGTGCCATCTTCAAATGTGGTACATATTATAATAGCGAATTATTTCTTTATAAAATTTGTTCAGAGTATTTCATATTACATATTATATTATCATTAGGTTTTCATTCTTTCTTGTTTAGAATTTTTTCCTTTGGCTGCCTTGAATTTTTACTTGTTATCTCCAGCAGAAACATGATTTATGACTAATAAAGGTTTTATACTAAATATTCTATGCTTTGCTTCATAACATATACGGGAATAGTTTGCATTCCTTTTTTAAAATGAAACGAGTAATTTTTTATAAAGGAATTCGTACTTATACTTCAATTATTTTATTAAATTATTTTTTGATACGATAGAAAAGAATGCAGGGAAATAACAAAATAGTTTAACAAAAATATGTTTTTTGCACCTTACTGGTGTGAAAAGAGGTTTATCACAAACTTCCCAAAGAAATAGTGACTAAAATTTTGTTAAAACAATTTACATTGATGATCATGATTTCCAAGAAATCAATTTTTGATGACTTATATTGTTTATGGAATCATGAAAACTCTACTGTAAAATAAATGTATTTACATTGTCACTATTAATTCCATTTACTTGGTAGTTAGCACTATAAGTATTGATAGTAGATAATATTTAAATATTAATACATTATTGATGTCTATTTTATCTGTATGTAAGTGTTTTATATTAAATTTTTGAAGTCAAACTTACATAACCACATAACCATATTATGATGACATTATAGATGGGCATCTATTCTTATTATAAATACAAGTTTAATGATATTATTTTCCTACTGATTAGCATTATTGATACATTAACTGATCAAATACTACGGATATTTTTGTTATTTATTTGCTAAATATTTAAGTACTTTGAAGTTGTAGGTTTCTTACAATAAAAATTTTTCAAATATTGAATTTCCTAAAAAAATGACCATTGATTCTTTTTTAAGAAACATTTATAAAAAGTTGAAAAATATAACTGTCAAATATTTTATCTGGTTTTAAATTTTTCAAATGTGAGATAGACTTTTATCATGATTTACAACATCATTGATATCATGTGATTTCATGTTCATACGAATATATTTCATCAAACGTTATGTTTTGAAGCAATAATAATAATAAATAGTAATATTTTAATATAACGTTTATTGTTGAAAAATTAATAAAGTATACAATACTGCTTCCTTCTCATGTGATAACAATAATATTATAATTATTTCAGAATTTAGCACTTTGCCCACTTCATAGATAATTGCTTGTAATATTAGGACATTCAAATTTTATCGGTATAACTTATAAGTTACAATTTTTCGTATTTATAAACAAGAATTTACAAATATAACATAAACTGATTCAACTAAAGAATAAAAATATATTATGTATCAAAAGTGTCAAATTTTGTCTATTTTGTCTATAATATGAACTTTAATATTCAGTGAATTATAATTTGGTTGTAATTATCATTAATTTAAAGGTATAAGCTGTTTAGTCACATAGAACTTACAGATACAATAAAATTCATTACTTTGCATTTTAGTTGGAGATAAATAATGGATAAATAATTTTGTCACATGCTGTATAAGTCAAACGAAAATTGGTGTTGTAATAGCTAGTATATAAAATAAAATATTACGGTTTGTAAGTTCTTTGTTAGTACGATCGACAAATCAGAAAAGATATGTTATTATATAGGACATGTGTAGACGATTTATTTAATTTTTTTGATTTTTATTGGTATTTATAATATGATAATTGTTTTATAAGAATACATAATCGCTCATTTTTTTTCATATGCTGGAACGCTTTAAACATTTTTCAGAATCTAAACTAATATCACTAAACATTATTATTATTGATCTTTATCCTTATTTTTTTTTGTGATCAAATATTTTGGAGATTGCACTTCTTAAAAATGTAAAAATACAAGGAAATTCATTACACTTACCCTCTCATCTGAGGTATGAGTAATTGACTTGTGTGTTTGCATGTATCCACGCATCCTCTTCGCAACTTTCGGATCTTTTCCCTTGTTTCCGGAGAATCTCGAGCTGTACCGATGTGCACCAGTAGTTCCCGAAACTGAGCCACTTGACTATTGATTTCGACCACCAACTGTAAGTAGAAAAATTTAACAAATAGAGAAAATTGTAATCGGTTGAAATGTATTTAATGTTCGCATATTATTATCGGTATGGCAGAATCAGATTGAAATTATAACCCAATGATAATAAAACAAATGTGATTGGACATGAAACACTGTTTTAGATAATTTATATAATTAATTTAATTAAATATGAAACGTTTGATAAATGATAATTCATTGTAACGAGTATTTAATTATTTCAATATATGTATTACACATAACACTTTGTGTAAAAATTAAAATATAGTTAGGCAGGTATAATATAACGATTCGCCAAGTATACTCCAAGTATTCCCCCTTCTATTTTACTGTAAAACATTTAGTGAATAATTGTTTTGAAATACTTGTACCTAAATAAAAATTTGATCAGCTAGTTTTTTAATTATTAAAATGTTTATACTATAGGTAAGAATAATGATCCAAATGGTTTTACAAAAATATATGTAATATTGGATTTATTATTTATTACCTCTAGACTATTTTAATGAATTTTATATTTTTATACAAAATATTAAATTTTTCAAATGATTATAACTCCTATATCATCCAAATCCATTATTATCATGGACGATGTACTGTTGGACCTATAATTATCCATCATACATAAAATTAAGTAGCTCAAAAACAAATTATTCAAATTTTGATTTAGATACATTAACATTTTTAAAAAAATTGTCTATACACATAGTAAAAAAGCAAAGTTCTCATTTAAAAACAGAAGCTTATATCTCCGCAAGATACTACCTAACCTTTAAATTGTACAAAATATTTTAAGAATTTTAAAATATGGTTTTTATGTAAGTATATTTCAAAATTTCAAAAATCAGATTTTGAATAACTGTATTATAGAGGGAAAAGAATGTTTGGTAAATAACCTTGTATATAATATAGTTAGATACCTAGATTTAATTTCAAATTTAAATGCATTTCTTATTTTTAATCATGCGTTAATAAATTATAAAAAATTAAACCGGGACAATGGTGCTGTTTTATTTACAATGTTTGAACGTATAAAAAAATCTTGAAAGTCATGATGTCCAACTTTTAAAGTAATGATAAGTAAATAATAATTATATTCTACTATAAGCGAGTGAAATAAACAATACTGGAAGTCTGTTGTTATAATACTTTGCATTGTGCCTACAAAGAAAAGTAAATAAACAGCGACTAAATATGTTAAAGATATAATTTTATTTGTGCTTTAGGTATAAAATACTAATATATAAAATATGCATTTTAAATTTATGAATGTATGTTGATAAAAACTCGATTCAAGTTAAACGTTTTCATTTTGTATTTTAATCATTAAATATATTTAACTGTAAAAAAAAAAACTTTATTAGGTAGTTTATTTCAATTTATAATTGTGTATTATGGTATTACTTATTATAAACATTAAAATATTAATACAAAACATAGTAGGTAACTAAAATAAAATATTTATATTCTAATATGCTATATAAATAACATTTTACGACATCTGTTTGGATACATTTTCATTTTTCAATTAATTTATTGTAATGACAACAAATTGTGTTTTAAAATTAATTTAACTAATTTTGCAATTTGTATGCCAATTATGGTATGTTTACATATCAGTTTCACACATACTCCGATTACAGTTGATGGTTTTGCTATCAGCTGGAATACTTAAAATACATTATCCGACCGAAATATATTATATTATACAACTATGAAGAGTCGCCGTGACAGTGTGACCTAATCGAAAACGAACATTTCGATTAAACCATTTTCTTGTAATCGGTGTTTGGTTGCTTGCAAACTGAACAAAAATATACTTCTAGTCTAAATTACTGTTCTAATATATAAACTTCCAGTATAGGTAGTTTATGTCTGCATGTAACTTAGCCAAATCAGTCTATATAAATAATAGGTAGGTACTGCCTTTATTAATATTGACAAACTATAATATGTTGACTCCTCCATGATATATATTTACGGAAATAATAATAAAAATATAACTTATATACAACAAAACATTTTCGTACTCATAAATTAACTTTAAATCGTATTCAGTAATTATATTGTACTTATTGATAGATTTAGGATGGTCACTGATCAGTTTATACTTATGTAACAATTTCCATTCTGTGTTTGAACGCAGGATAGAAATCAATAATATACCGAAATGATAATTATTTTGTATTAAATAATTACTTTTATTATTTATTAATTATTTATAATTACTTTGTACGTACAACAATGCTAGCCGATAATTATACCTATAGACAAATAGGATTGAATAACATTAGTTTAATGATAAATTAAAATCAAATAGGCAAGTGCTGGCTTTGTGAAAATCAAAATAATAATAATAAAAGTAACAATAATAATAATAATAATATTAATAATAAATTGATTATAATAGAAATTATATTCATTAATGCAATTAAATACATCAATAATATGTTCACAGATCATGATAGAGACGATAGCGTACTATATTTTTGCATGTATTCATATATTATTACAATGTAGATGAAATTTTCTTTCCATTTAGAAGTGTTCTAAATTAAAATTTCAAGTTTATACATTTAAATCAACATTATCTGATATATCCTTTTACTTTTATCATATATAGGTGTGCAATTTTATTAATACAATATTGTAACTAAAATAACTATACGTAAATTAAATGGCTGGTGATGAATGCATTATTATTAAATGCATTGAATAAAATCCATTGTTTTAAAGTAGTGTTTTAGTGTTCCAAATTTCTAATTACATATTTACACTAATACATTATTATATGCTTATAGAAGACCATTTAAATCTTACAATGCAAAAATGGTGGGGATTGTATTAGAACTTACTACTATAATCCACACCATTTTTTCGACTTAAAATTTGAATGACCTTGTATATAGATAGACAATGATATATTATATGCACGGAGTTGAGTTATCTTATTAAATATATAAATTCACTAAGTGAATTCATTCACTTAGCATTAATTTGACAGTGAAAAATCGTTATTAATTTATTAAAATTTGGATTGATTGTGGACTAAATATTATGTTTGCTCTTTTATTTTAATTAAATACTAAGACACTATTTCAATGTTTTATTTTATTTTTATTTGTTTATAATTTATTTACTTATTAGTTTTAAGTAAATACATTTTTTAAAAATTTATTTAAACAAAATACACTCATGGATTAAAATACTTCCACTAATCAATTTATTTATTTTAATAAACTAATGTATTTTCCTTTTTTTGTTTTTTTTAAAGACATCTTGCAAATATTGATTTACACAATTTGGTTGGAGATATATGTGAACAACTTTATTGTACTTAAATTATAAAAATTGAATTTTGTTCGTGTTTTATTGAAAATATAGTACTTTTAATTTGTAGAACTAATTTAATCAGTGATGATACAAACTAACAGAAAATAGTTAAGAATATTTTAAAAATGCATTTAAACGGTTTCTTTTAAATCAATTTTTTCCCCGTCAAATTGAGTCAAGTTGTATCTATTTAAAACCGGTAAACATTCCAAAATTGCGCTAGGACGCATTAATGCGATACAGGTAAACGTGAAAGAGATCTTCCGCGAGATTTCGATGCACAACCACACGTCTCAAAGTTAATCATAACCGTAATTAAGTTTATTCAACGGGTGAAAATCGTTTATTGTTTTATACCGTTCCGTAATTAGAACGGTTTATTCTGTACGCATTTATTTTTTGTTTTCTTGTTTATATAACAGAAATAACAAAATTGATACGTACAAAAATACGTTACAGCCAGGAGATAAGTAAACGAAGTCATATATTCCATCCAGAGTTGTATATATAATATATACATTAGGGTTGGCTGATAAAATAACATAGAGTCGAAAAATCGAATTCGCAAACGGTCAGGGGGATTGAAGTAATTTTATTGTACGGCGTGGTGTGCGTTTGACGGCCACCTGGAACCGACTATTGCTCGACCAGCAACGGCGTATATCTTTGCTTACAATATTGTCAATGAAAAACCCTTTTCAGTCTCATTGGAATTGATTGTTGTCCCGTGACCTAGCTTTTTTTTTGTTCGTCACATTTCCCCGTAAGAATTTACGGACAGCGTACAGAAATAAAGTTTCGAATAACAATATAAACGCATAATATAATGACATATTGTAATAATATGAGATATTATAGTCGGCGAGTATTTTTAAATATTACCATTGACAATGTAAAAAAAAATTAAGTTGATGGTATATGAATGTCTTTGTGACCTTAGCAACGAAAAAAATCACTACAATTTTTTAAAATAAAACCATTAAAATAAACATTTTTCATCGATTTGTTAGGACCTTTAAAAGTTTTCCAACGCTTTTTTTCTAAACATAAAATTATTTGAGAAAAAAAATGTGAAGCCTTGTCCGGTATTTTTCACTCGAAACCCTCTCATTTTTTTGGTGCAATACACAATATTGAATGTATAGATAGAGATAAAATACGACAGAGTACCTACACGATAAAAAAAAAGATGTATGGGTTGTAAAAAGCCACGTGTGTCTCATCTTATATTATAAGAACAGACTACAGAACATTAAAAATCTATTTTAAACGTTTGTTATTATTCTTATGGGGGTAGAGTAAAGTGTAGGTAGGTACATTATATTTTTCTGTGTCGACGATTTAGTGAATTTCTTTTGTTGGGTGACAGAGGAGGCGAATAATAACCTACGTCAAAATAATTTTGTTATACTAAAAAAAGTGTTTGAAAAGTTTAGAATACATAAACCATCATAACACAACATTCTCTAAAAAATCATATTCAAAAATTTTTTTTTGATAATCTACATTTCTACTTTGCATATAAAAACTTGTAATGTTTGTTAACTGTTAAAAGAATTGCTCCATTATAATATTATGTTACACAACAAAATTGAAAACTTTGAGTTTTTATTTAGGATTATATTTTTAAAAATGTATCAAGATAAACAATGATTATTGCAAGTTATGGTAACTAATAATAATATCGCGATAACAATAATGATTTATATTAATTATTAATGCGTCGAACCAGAACCAATTCTGACAATCACTTTACTGTATGTACATACCTACGATACTGACAAGCAGGTTTATGATATTATTTTCAACTATACGTATCTGTGCCGACTGATGGTAATACATAGGTATAGGTAATATAGACATTGCAATACGATTTATAATGATTCGAAGTATTGAATTGTTCGAAAAAGAAATGAAATAAAATTAACGCTATGTAGTTTCACGGTAGGTAATAATAATATTATATACAATTTTTGATACTCTAATATTTTATAAATTCTTGAAATATCAGTTATTCGAGTCAGGTATACGTATATATATATATATATATATATATATATATATATATATATATATTAAACATACTTTTAAGCTTCAACGTCTACAGCCATTAACTCTTAACAAGACTTATACAGTAAGCGTTTATATTAAAGTATACTATACGGTTCGATATGACTATATCTATTAGGAATTGAATTACATTGGCTTCATTATCCTTGTCAAGTGGTTTGCTCCCAAGTGTCTGGTGGTAATAATAGTTATTGGATGGATGATCTTTTCGCTTCCAATGATGAACTACCGATAATTTTGGTCAATGTTTGACATTTATTCGAGTTGTTCAATTTTTACACGTAGAAAATTAACACGGTTAATGATTATATATCTAATATAATTTATTTTAATGACTTTTAATAAATCAATATGTATAATGTTATTTTTAATCAAACAATTTGAACGAAAACCTGAGAACCCGATCAATACGTATAAATACCAATGTATTTGATTGATTCGCCAAATACGTATCAAATACACCGATAAGAATATAATAAAAATGTATTAATTTGATTGTTAAACCAATCTAATAATTTAGAATTAATTCAAATACAAATTTATATTTGTCTACATAAAGTATGAATCATGCTTTTAATGTAAATTAAAGTATATGTATGAACTCAGTGTTCAGTGGGTATGAAAAATAAAAGTTTTATTTTTGGGATACGTAATATAATATTATGCCACGTATTTGTATTTTTGCAAAATGTTGAAGTTGATTTCAATTTAAATATGTCTTAAATTTTGATACAATAGAATAATTGTATCCAACAAATCCAGACAATGTTAAGTCTTTGTCTGATTGATACAATATTAGTCCGTAGAAATGTTTTTCTGAATGTGTGTAATATATGTCATTCTTATTTTATTTTTCGATCATATTTCAAAACGAATGGCAACTCGCAAAAAAAATTATATATGAAACGAATAAATTTAATATTTTACTTTGTCCAATCTGCTTCCGTTTATATTTCGATGAAATAATTCAACTGCCATAGAATATGTATAGGACATCCTATAAAAAATAATATCCTGTACTAACATTTTTTAAAGTAGGTATATTTTATGATATAAAACCAGAGTTGTAAAAGATATACTTTAAAATTGTAAAATAATATAGGTAACAGAAATATGATCAAAAAGCAAAATATCCATCTTCCATATTCAATGTAAATATGACTGAATAAAATAAATATAAAGTATAAAAATGAAATCATTTATTTTTCAATTATGAAATATACTTCACATTAAAATTGGTTGTTGAAAAATAAAAATTATACTTACTTCCAATTCTTAATATCCAATGTTGAGTATTATTAAAAAAAATAAAAGTTTTTTCATAAATAGAATAAATACAAATTAATACTATTTTTAAATATATTCTTCTAAAATCTAAAATTTAGAATTTAAATTATTGAAACTAATACAATTTACACTTACATTAAAAAAAAATGTGTGTACTAATGTATGTATAAATAATTGTTCAAAACTGCTACAGATCTTATTAGATGGAGGAAAGTGCACGTCAAGGGTGCAAATATTTCTCCGATACCTTGAAGGGTTTATGTCGCCCATTATAGTTGTATACCTATACACAAAACTCACAAGTACATACTATAATTATATTATAATATTTATAATATTACTAGGGAGCTCTGCCCCCTGCTTGCTTCGCCCACCAACTACCTAGACACGGATCCTCCATTTTATTTTGTCTGGTCCTAGAATCCAGATAAAAATACATAATTTATATTTTAAATGCCGTTCAAGGTTTTCAGAACCAATTTTGTCATGACAATCTGTTAACTCTCAAGTATGTTATGAACAAAGTCAAATTTTTTTTATTTGACGACGTTATCTATTTATTAATTGTTAATGCTCTTACATGATAATTTAGGTGATTAATATTAATAATAAAAATAAAATATGATAATTATAATAAGACATCTGTTTTTTTCCAGGTGTTTTAGTAATCATAGAAGTTGTTGCAAATTATTATGGATACCAATAATTAAACTCTAAAAATGGCTTTCAAATTTATGCTTTTTGTTTTTGATGTATACCGAAAAAACTTGATAAACACCGGAGCAACAGCTAAGTATAATTTACACCAGTGACGAAGACTGATAACTAGAAATTTACGATAGCAATGGATAATTCTACTTGTAAAATATATTATATTATATACATACACATTCTTTGAATATTTAGAGTTATAATTTATTCTAGTAATAATATTATTGTCAAATGAGAAATTCAAATAATACACCATCTTACAAAATATTGTTTTACTTCAGGTATTTTATTAAAATTAATGTCATGTACCTTAACGCAATGCGCACGTAATTGGATTAAGGATATCATAATCAGTTTGTATACGAATTGTTAAATATCAAAATGTTTGGATAGTTGTAAACACATCTCATTTTTAAATAATATAATATTTCCTCGTATTAAGAAAGAAGTTTTAGGAATTTGACATTTTAATACACCATTTATTTTATCTATTGATATTAAAGACAGAAAGGATGAACGCAGTGATTTGCAGCTAACAATTTCAAGTATTCAACCTCTATATCCCTTGCATACTGTACACATGATGCCACGGTGGTACAAGTTTCCAATTAAAATACCCAATATGTAAAAATAGGTTCACCCGCATATGGTAAATTGTAAATTATTTTAATTTATCCAATTTATTATTTTTAAAATCATGTCTCAGGACCCTATTTATAGTCAATTTTTTACGACAAAATTACAAAAATAAACGGTATTTAAATCTGACGTGATGAACAGTTTAAATCCCTCTGTCGGGATTTTTATGTTAAGAGCTGTCTTACCTCCTCGTTTTTAAGATTACCGACTGTCGACGGAACATAGTTGCTTCCATTAATTACTTTTCTTTAGAACGTTTGGCCAACCTAACATTTATTTTTTATTATTTATTTATTTTTTTTTTTATTATTATATCCGCTTTTCATAATTTGATCATCACTCTAATGTAATTAACTCGAAAGAACGAATAAAATACGAATTTTTTTTATTATATTTTCAATTTTGTCATTGCTTGCGTTCATTCGGCCTTTCATCCCCCAGTAATACTGCAAGGGAAGGTTGCCCGCTTGATTGTATCCAGGTAATTAGAACGGGGCTAAACAATGGCATCCCGTAGCTGGTTCACAACGAACATCTGACAATATTATTGTCTTTGACGAGTAGATTTGTCTCCTCGTGTAGATAAATCCATCTGCCAGTGTAAAAGTAGCTGTGCATCGAGACCAGCAATGTCCAAGGCGGGCGTTCGATCAGCTCATTAATCACGTCACCAATAGCCAATTACTTTTTTTATGCAGATTTCCAAGTTTACTGTTTAGTGAACATTTGTAATCCATCGCAGCGTTATCATTGTAAAACATGGACGCGCAATGAAACATTAATTTTCCGCCTTTGGTAGTAAAATACTGGAACACTTTTGTAATTGTAATATATTTGAAATGAAATTACGAATTCGTTTCACATAAAATAAAAATTCAATTGCAAGACGTTTGGTCTAAAATTCCAATGAACACTTTTCAAGATGTGTAACGCCACACATTTTGATTTCACGTTAAGTTAGGTAATGCGATTACCTTCAAACTGTGAAGTTAAACGTTCATTAATAATTTATATAATTTACATATTTTTATTAAACATTCGAAAAACAATAATTCATCAATAATAAATGTGGTATGTTTTTTTAAAAATGTAATACTTTTTATGTTTTTTGGAAATTACCAGGGTCTAGGTTAAAATATTTTTTTTTTAAAAAAACATTTTTTGAAACAGCTTCTATATTACCATTAGGACATTTAAAGTTGATACATTTTCAATTTTTCACAAAGAGATTTAAATAAGCGGAGTATAAATACATATACAAATATGAAGAATAATGGCATTATAGTATGCGGTTAAAATTTAAAATGAAAATAAAAGAACGAAACCGACAAATATTTCCAGAAATATCAATTAATTCGCACAATTAAAAAAAAATCAGCACGTATATTGTAGTATTATCACCTATCTATTATAATAATTATAACCTGTTTATATAACGATTTTAAACGAACCATTTTGGTTACACTCACGCAGTGGTATTATAGCGATCCTGTATTATGGTGACAAGCATACACTGAAGACCAAAATGTAAAACCAATATACAAGTCGTGGTTGAGGATGAACCACTATTATGCACGTGAATGATTTATGTAGATGATTTTGTATTGTTACGTGTACATACAGTGCGTATTTGTGTACAACAACGGCGCACAGTATATTTATTAACATGGGGTCCCATTGTCTGAAGCTTGCATGAGAGGGTAAGTATAGGTATAGCTGGTGTAGGTATAGGATAGGCTATGTACCCGATGGATATATGCTGCACGGTACCAAAGGAGAATTTATCTTAGATGTTGACAGTGAATTAATTCTTGTCTAAGCTAGCATTCATTAAACGATATATTTTGATATGATGTACCTATTACTTGAACAGTTTTGTGAAGAATCATTTTTATTCTAGATTGTTATTTGGAATTCGGATGTACATTACACTATAAAACATTTCAAATGATTTATTCAAATGGTATTTTGAAGCCCTTGTCCAAAAAAAAAAAAAAAATAAATAAATAAAAATGCTTTTTTAAAATATATATTAGATTCTGAGCGGAGCAATAAATGTATTGATTATACAATGTTGTGTGCTTTTTTTAAAAATTTTTATTTATATTTTTTTTGTATCTATCATCATATTTTAGTGTAATAAAAGTATTCCGATTTTCTTCCTCGGCATCGTTTCTGGTAGGAAAGTGAATCTAGTTGGTATTTTGGGGGGTCAAAAGTAAAAAATTCCCAATAGTTTTTAAACGCGTCGAAAAAAAAAACCAAAAAACGAATTAAGGAAAAACAAGAATTTTTTCGCAAAGCAAATTTTTGATAAAATTTATTTTTATTTTTAATGTAACAAAAGAAATAATGATCGTAAATATATGCTATTTTCACTGAATGTTTATTTTCAATATGCCATATATTTTTCAAAATATGTTAATTTTTTTTTTGAGCTATTTATAAGCATTATACATTTTTGGGTTTTTTTTATAATTGCATATAAAAAATTTTTCAGTTGGTCAAAAAACTTGAAAATTTAATGCAAGGTTCTTTATAACTTGTTGTAAGTGAAAATGAAAAAAAGTTGAACGTGTCTTTAATAGTTTTTTTATAAGCATCTAAAGTTGAAATTTTGAGAAAATACGTAAAAACCACGACATTTTGCAGTTTTTTTTGATTTGGAAATTCATAAAAACTTTTGTATTCAACACAAATATCTCTATAAGTTTTTCTACCTTTATAAAAAAAAATTTACCGGATAGTCAAGCTAATTTTTTATTAGCCTTTAAAATTAGACATAGGATATTCACCCATTTTCTCCGGAACGTTTTCTTTATTTTAATGTAATTCAAAAAGCAATAATTGAAGATATTTGACATTTTTACAAAATATTTAGATTATAATTTTCTATATACCAAAAAAATTAAAAAATATTTTGACAATTTTTGAGCTAATTGTAAGCCTAAGAAATTTTTGGTTTTTTTTAATTTTTTTCTTTAAATATCAATAAAAATTTGTTATGTCAAATTTCTTGAAATTTAATACAAGATTCCTTATGAGTTATTAAAATAGTAGATCAATAATAATAATAAAAATACATAAGCACAATTTTTTTTATAAATATTTAAACTTCAAGTTTTGATCGAAATTCATCATTGAACATTTGCAAAATGTTTTGTAGTTAAAAATTTATAAAATGTACAGTTTTTATAACTAAGGATTGAAAATTTAAAACAAAGTTTTTCGTAAGTAATTTATAGTGTAACCAAAAAATCAAAAAATATATTAAAAAAAAAAATTTTTCTTAGACATTTTAAGTTAAAATTTGGACATCAAAATATCCAACATTTTCTAATTATTTTGTAGTTAAAAATTTATAAAATGTTCAATTTTTATAACTAAGGATTGAAAATTCAAAAAAAGTTTTTTGTAAATTATTTTAAATGCAGTTTTAATAATATTTAAGATACAAATTCACACATTTTTTTTAGAAGCATTTAAAGTTCAAATTTTAACCGAATTCATCAAAATCTCGAATGTTTTACAAATTATTTTGTAGTTAAAAACAAGGTTTTTCATATGTATTTAATAGTGTAACAAAAAAATTAAAAAAATATACTAAAAAAATATTTTTTTATAGACATTTTAAGTTCAAATTTGGATGAAATTAGATATATTGATGAAGAATAACAATATTAGTTAGATATTTCATTGTAATTTAAAAACATTTTTTGTGGGTGCTTGAAACTTTTAAAGTATATCCCACATCAATTAATACGAAAATAGCACTTTATGCCGACGACAGCGTAATATTTTCAAGCTCTACAGACGTTGAAACAGTGACAAAAAATATCCAAGACCACCTGAATTACATCCAAAAATGGGGAGATAAATGGAAGATAAAACTGAACCCTCAAAAAAGCACAGCAGTCCTTTTCACTAATCGTCGCCCCAAAACT